>JAHBCN010011540.1:0-28796 GCA_019359885.1 Listronotus oregonensis
ATTTTTATATATATATATATATATATATATATATATATATATATATATATATATATATATATATATATATATATATTATATAAAAATTTATATATATATATATATATATATATATATATATATATATATATATATATATATATATATATATATATATATTTTTAAAGGTTTTTTTTGCAAATATTTGGAAAAATTTGCTCAATCTGCTGCTCAAACACTATTTATAAGCAAAGCAAACCCAAGACCGGGCAGTCTTGGTCTTGCAAGATGGTCTTGGTCTTCATGACAAAAGAAGGTCTTAGTCTTGGGTCTTGGTCTTTGTCTTGCTTTTCTGGGATAGTAATTATTTAAATTAAAAAATCTAAAAAAATTTTTTTGTTTAATCCCCAAATATAAATATAGATGGATACTTTTTTTTTGTTTTAAAATTTTAAAATATCCCAAATTTTTAATTTTCCCGTACATTTAAATTATTTGATTAAAAAGCGTAGTTTAAATCTGGGGGTTTATTTATTTATAGCGCTTTATTTTTAGTTGAATTGAGACACATTAAGTGGGGTATAGAACCATTTGAGGAATAAATTTTTTTTTTTTTTTAAATAAGCATAAAAAAAAAGCAAATAAAACTTTACTGTGAACCCGAAAAAAACTTTAATTTTAATCAGATAAAAATTTTCGTGAAAATGCTTCTAATATGTAAACATTGGTGTTTGATTAAAAAAAAAAAAAATTTTAAGGAAATTTTTTTTTAATTTTTCAAACTTTTTCCTTTTTAAAATAAAAAACAAAAAGGTAGCGCAATAGTGTGACAAAGCTCGATATCTCCGAAACCGGTCATGATAGTGAAATACTGAACATGCAAAAATTATAGACAAGAGGGACGTAAAAAGTGAAATTACCTTCTATTTTAGAATTTTTCAAAGAATCCACTCAAGAAAACCCCCTTATTTTTAGCTTTAAACCTAAAATAAAAAAATTATAGCGAAAAATCAATTTTAAAAAAATCGCCACCCTGTATTTTGCTGGAAATTGTTGCACTGTCATAAGAAACAAATGACGTCATCATTGTTCTTTTGGCATTGTTTTGACTTCTTCGTCTAAACCGGAAGTGATATTTATTATTCATTTATATAAAAAGTGTTCCTATATGATATGACAAATATATTTTTATAAAATCATCACTTTCATATTTATATCTTAGCCTTAAGAAGCAATCTAATGGTGTGGGTGTGGAACAAAAATAATGTATTTCTCGATTTTAAAAATTTTTCATCCACCCTGTAAGTGTAAATGTATTCGTATGATCTACAGTACGAGTACTCAATAAAATGTATTTTAAGTATTTTACTCGTAAGTAATTTTACAGAGGCACCTACATTTAGGGTAGTACTCGAAAAAGTACGAGTAAAGGTACGAATACTTTTACAAATTTAAAATGTAAAAAAGATGCTAAAAAGTAATCAAAATTAAAAAAGTCTTTATTTACCGCAGTACTAAATATTACTGACTTTTTTACACATGATATAAAATATTTAGGCATATGTATATGTATATTATGTATAGGTAAAAAAACCCCAAAAAAAAAATTTCTTGAAACCTAAAATTTATTTCTAAAATAAAAACATATCACAACTTTTTAAAAAATACATGAACGTAAAAACTAAAATACATTCTTTGCGAATCACTAATATACCTTAAATACTCTAATTCGGCTAGGTTTTTAATAATTTTGCTTTTTTTGAAAAACTGGGTTTATTCTGAGGAAAACTTGTCCCCGGAACGTTCTCATGTGTTTCAAAATCATCAAAATCGAAAAACTTATGTAAGATCACAAGCAACTCTTTCAGAGTTTTTATCTACATTCTCTTTAATATCAATAAATATATTTGCTTGGCTTACCACCATTTTTTCTATTGATGTTAAACTTGGTGGCAACAGGTATGTTTTACTAATAAAAATTTTTTTAAGCATTGCTGTGTCGAATTTAATGTTTTTGAAGAGGCCATCGGCATATTTCAGCTTTTTTGTCGCAATCGTGGGAAATTTTTTTCTTGGCGTCGACTGTGGTATGGACATTGCCATTACAATTACCGAATCGGGTTCTACAAGGTTTAGAATCGAAGAAAACGCTCAAAAACATCGGTGTTCATTTCTTCGTGGTAGTCTCCTGTTTTGCGAGATTCAAACACGTTAAGGCCACCATCAAAAAACCAGCTCACTTCCAATATGGGTTATTATTAGACGACGACCTTTTCCACGGGGATTTCGGTCCTTGAGAAAATCCTTCCATAAATGCCTGTCTCGAACTTGTAATTTTTAGATCTTGCCATACCTTTAACCGTGTGCCTTTATTAAGCCATGTTTCGTCAGTGTAATATATTTTTTTGCCCTTTTCCCGAAACTCCCGTATTTTTTCCAAATAATTTCGCCGCCATAAAACAATTTCATTCTTTTCAATAAGTAAGTTTTTTCGATTGCGTTTAAGATACCTAAAATTCATTTCTTTTAAAGATCGTCTCAAAAGTCTTAATGATATTTTAGGAAAAGATGTGTCGTTATTCACTTCTGCCATAATTTTTTTAAAGTTGGTATTTCTTTTTTTGGAAAAAAAAACATGGTTTTTGCGACGAATGGCGTATTTTGTGTCATCACCCCGGATTATTTTTTCCGGCCTCTTCTCTGGACTGCTTTATTTTTTCTTTTTTTCGTTTTTTGATAATGGCCTTTCAAATTCTAAACCGTGCGCGAAAAAACTTTTGTTAAAGTTGCACATATCTCTGCAGCATCCAAAGTGGTTAGTTCAGGATTTCGTTCCCGAAGCCCATGGTAAACATTTTTAACCATTATTCGTTCTTTTAACGTTAATTGAGTTTTTTTGTAGGCAGATTACTAGTTGAAGGTTGGTTAATATTCATAGTTTACTGAATTAAAACCACTTAACAACACTAAATCTTTATATACAATTATATACACTAAATAAGATACACTAAATGATCACTATAATAAAATCGGCACAAACAATATTTATACAACGAAAACTAGAAATCTACAATATACAGTGCTGTATAGCAATTAAAATTTAAACTCGCAAAATCTGTCCATAAATCAAAAAAACTATCAAATCATCGAACAGCACGAAAACCCTGTTGATACGCTTATTTTCAAGTCTGATCAAGTTGTAAACCAAGGGGGGGTGGCCACATTTATTGTCTTCTCGATAACAATGATTTCAATACATATTGGCGTGCTATTTTAAATGCGATCGCTGGCTGGTAATTTATTTTCGCAAATTATGACAACGTGGCGCTGAAACTTTTTGGGCCCGGGTTTACAGTTATTTGAGCGGAAAAGTTTATTATAGGCAAAAATATTTATTAGTTAAGATTTTTTTTTAGCCGCTTCGTCGGTTGGGTGGCCGGTTTTTAAAGAGTCACTGACGAAATTTTGGACTTTAGGTTTAGCGTAACTTAAATTGAGGATGTATAACCGAAATATTATAGCGCTATGTACTTGGGAGTCTAACGTAAAAAAAAATTTAAACCTACTTTGCAGTCCATCTGGCATGTTTTAACTAAAGGCGATGCAAATTTAAAATTGATTTTTGATAGTTTGCCTAGTTTATTTTTTTGTGAAGCTAAACATGGGAGCAAAAGGCCGTAAAATGTATTAGGTTCACCTTCAAAACATCTAAAGTAGCTGCCAATGGTTCCATCACTTGATAGTATTCTTCCAAATAAAAATAATAAATTCGTTTTCAAAAAAACAATTTTTTAAATTTAACCGTTCAAACAAATCAACCATTTTGTTTTTTTTGTTTACAATTTTCTTAATGGAATCATAGTAGGAATTCCAACGTGTGGCTCCAGGGAAAAAAAAGTGTATGCCCCAGAATCTCTGAATAACCTCGAAGATTTCGGCGCGGCTGCCCCGCCGCTAAAGAGTCAAAGCGCACCGCCAAGCGGCAAATTTCTTTGTCGGGTGCCGCGCGATATTCCACGGTGAAGAACATAAACAAAGGTTTTTTTCCGAGCCGACAATATAAAAAAATACTCGTATACTACAGTAGAATTTTACGAATACATTTAAATTTACTTGAAAGTACGAGTAATAAGTATTTGAAATTAACAATACTTATCAGTAAAAGTCACGAGTAGTTTTTTTTCCGTAATCAAAATACGAGTAAAAGATTGAGTACTTGGCGCTCTGTTACAGCTAAAAAAAAAATAGGAATATAGAAGCATAACTTTTGTACCCCTAGTTTTTCTCTATCATAAATTTCATAACATGTTATTAAATTTACTCGTTATCGTTGTTAAAGAGCAGTATAAAAGAACAAAGTAATTGATTTAATAATTATTTTATTAAAGAAACCTTTTACTCATTTAATAATTGATTTTTTGGCAATTCTCAACATGTTTTTTGTCATGTCTGTATGAAATACCTCTGTATATTAAACATAAAAATTGAATATTATAACATTAAAAAAAAGTCTCAGAAGTGCAAGACTCTTGCAGGTCGGTCTTGGTCTTGCGTACTCTTGCACTCCTCGGTCTTGATCTTGGTCTTGGTCTTGCAAGCAAAAAGGCAGACTTGGTCTTGGTCTTGCTGCAAACAGGTTTCGTTAAATTTCTGGAAGCAAGTGCTATTCGAAACTAAGCAAAAAATGTCCGGCCAACTCTGAGCTCTATAATAATCATTCATTATATATTTAATTTTTTAGTTTTGAAGTTTTTGTTTTAATATTTCCAAAATGTTTAATATTTCCATATATTTCCAGTGTTTCCTGATATATTTCCGGGCATATTTCCCAACTATATATTTCCGCAAACTTTCCATCACACTTCAAAACAAATCGAAAATAGACATGTTGACAATTTTACTACAAACCGACTATTGTTAACAACTATCGCAAAGTAACGAAATGCCTCGGACCAAAACAGGTGCAGAAACAATTTAGAGATTGGATCTAAGTAGGTCGTCTTTTTGTCCTCTAATCCAACTACTCGACAAGTTATTATTGTAAGTTATAACAGTAACTGTTTGTAGTAAGAAGTAAGCTAAGAACGCTTTATATAGAGAACGAAGCCCGGCAATTTCTATAATGCTCTTATGGCGTTGTTTTGTTCATTATTGAATAAAGCACGTAGACGGTTTCTGTTGGTTCGTCTTGTTAAGCCGTTTTCCTATTTGAAATTCTAGTTGTAAACTAAGATTATATTGATTTCTTAGTATATAATATTTTAAATAAATATTTGGTAAAATTTAAAATATTTGAAGGCACTGTTATTTTCTTAATTAGTTTTATAGTAACAATTATTAATAAAATATCGTCTAACAGATATTAAACAAGGCCTTATACAGTGTCTTTCCGAAGTCCCGAAACAGAATCGTATTTTGTCACTGACAATGAGGAAAAATGTAAAAATCACTATAATAGTGGTTTTAAGATACGCCCAATTTGATAAAAATACGTACAATGTTGTCAAATGTAAACTTTTTAAGATAAGGTGGGCAAGCTCTTTTTTTTTATGCAAGGCCCTGTTTACCTTTAATAAAATGATTTTAACACCCCGCTATCCTAAGACTTTCAAATTTCGGGACCATATTTTATATAGTTTCTTAAATATGGCAATCAAATTTTATTAAAAAAATTTTAAACTTTCTCGTATTTATTATTTGGTTTTAAAAAAGCTCAATTCGATAATAATTCTGAGTGATAGAAAGCGGACCAAGACCAAGACCGGGCTAGTCTTGGTCTTGGTCTTTCTTAAATCTGGTCTTGGTCTTGGTCTTGCAAGCCCAAAGAAGGCTTGGTCTTGGTTTTTGGCTTGCACCACCCGGTTTGGTCTTGGTCTTGGTCTTGCTGCAAGAGTCTTGCTGGTCTTGATTTTTTTGGAGTAATAATTTAAACTAAGCAATCTTAAATAAAATATATATTTGTTTAATACTTACAAATAAATAAAGATGGAGACTATATTTTTTCTTTAAAATTTTAAAATATACCAATTTTAAACTTACATGTAAATTTAAATTATTTGATTAAAAAGGATATTTTAAATGTGGGGTTTTTTATTTATAGCGCTTCATTTTAGTGATAGGAAATATTTAAATTTTCTTTAAAAACATATAAAATTCAATACTGAGTATTCTGAGGGCGAAAAAAAAATTTTAATTTCAACCAGATGTGAAATTTCCCGAAAAGGATTCTGATGTGTAAACATTGGTTTCTAATTAAAAAAAAAAAAATTTGGAACTTTTCAGTTCAAATAGACTTTCTATGTTCAAATTAGTCATTTGCCGTACAAAGTTTTAAAAACTTTTAAAAAATTTTGCATATACAAGGTGGCTTGATAGGCGACAAAGATCGATATATCCGAAACCGTTCATAATGGTAAAAAACTGAATATACAAAAAATAGAAAAAGGGGAAAAGAAATTATTTTCTATTTCAGAATTTTCCAAAAAAAGACTACCACTCAAGAAAACTTCCTTATTTTTTTCTTTTAACCTAAAATAGAAAAATTATACAAAAAAATTATTTAAAAAAAAAACCCTTTCCCCTTTATTATGCTGGAAATTCTTGCACTGTCATATAGGTACAATGTCGACGTAGATGGTTTTTATATATTTTTTTCGGGGTTTTTCAAAAATGACGTCATCATTATCGCATTGTTTTGACTTTTCCGTTAAACCGGAATGAAATTTAAAATCCATTTATAAAAAGTATTCCTATATAAAATGACAAATATATTTTTTATTAAACCATCACTTTTGATTTATATCTTAGTTTAAAGGAGCAATCTTTATCCCTTCTTACAGTGTGGCACAAAAATAATGTTTTTTTTGGATTTTGGAAATTTTGATCCGTACCAGATCCCTAGATATCTAATTAAAAAAAAAACATTAGGAATAGGTAAGTAATTTTTTTGCTTCTATAACTTTTGAACTCTTAGTTTTCTCTATCGTAAACGGTTTTGGAGATATCGAGCTTTTGGACCATTGAGTCACAATCTTATTATTTTTGAAACATGTTACTGAATCAAGTTATCGTTTTTAGATAATTTTATTAAAAAACGAAGTGATCGAAATTATTTTTTTTAAAAAAAAACCCGTTACTCATAAAAGAATCCCTTTTTGGCAGTTTGCGACACTTTTTTTGTCATGTCTGTATGAAATACCTCTGTATATTGAATAAAAAATTGAATATTAAATTTTAAAAAAAAAAAAGTGAAAAAGTGCAAGAGTCTTCGGTCGGTCTTGGTCTTCATCCCCGTCTTGGTCTTGGTCTTGCAAGCGAAAGGTGGTCTTGGTCTTGGTCTCGGTCTTGGTCTTGCTGCAGACCAAGACCAAACCAAGACAAGACCGGCCCCCTCATCACTAAATATCTGCAATGTTGACAAGTGTATTTTTTTTAAGATAACATTGGGGTTTTTTTCTTCAAATACAAAGCGTAGTTTATTTTTATTGCAGTGAATTTGCGAATAAATATTATAAAACCTTCAAATGTCAGAACTTTATTTTACGTAGTTTCTTAAATATGGTTACACAAAATGGGGAAAATTTTTCAAAAAGTGCTTACACTTTTAAACGAACCATTCCAAACCGGTGGATCGGAATAAGAACAAGCATAAAAGGGCCGCCCATATTCCGACCTAACATCTTTAAATATATATTTTTTTGAATATTTCAAAAATCGGAATTTGTAAAGTAACAAATTTTTTTTTGGAAAAAAATGCTGAATTCCATATTTTAAAAAAACATAAAATAAAGTTCTGAACTTCGTTTGCCAAAAATATAGGTCTAATCTTTTCAAAATTCATATTTACCCCAAATCTTTAAAATAAATTTGTTTCTACTTCCAAAAAAAAAAGCCGCAACTATTTGCAAAAATTTTCTTATTCTACTTTTAATCCCGTATTAATTTCCCCTTTTCCCAAAATTCTGTTCCTCATAAAAATTTCCGATATCATTTATAAAGTCGAACAAATCAAGCGTATTCTTTCTTCTCTGAATACCAAAAAATCGCCCGGGCTAGATGGCATATCAGCAATCGTCTTAAAAAAGTGTGCCAGCACCCATCTTAACTTGCCTCTTTTGAATTTCTTATGACCTGTCCCTAAGAAAGAATTCAAAACTGTCCCTTCTAACTATAGACCTATATTTTTTTTAGTATTAGGAAAAACACAAAAACATGACAGACAGTATGGATTTGTCACAGAAGTTCCACAGCTAATCATCTTTCCTTTGTCTTACACAACTGGAACAAGTCCCATCATTATCTTGGTGAAAACCAGATCGTTGCTTATGACGTATCCAAAAACTTTTCTTCCAGTTGGGCATAAACCAAACCAAACTAAAACTAACAAACTTTCTTCTAACAATCTCCCACCTAAGCTTTGCTCGTGGCTCTCCAGTTTTCTCTCTAATCGACGTATATCAGTTAGTATGGGTGGTCATTCTTCCAGCCTCTATCACATTAATGCTGGGGCGCCCCTAGGTTCAGCTGTTTGTCTTATTAATGATCCCACGCTTACAGAAAAGCTTTCTCCTCTTGCCCACCGATAAGCTGTGGGGATCTATCGTTCTTTTATAAGTATTTTCATAAGTTTTGCCCCGCGAAGTTGGCCAGTATTATTTCTTTTTTGGCAGCTCCCAACAGAGCAACATGTAATAAAACTTTTATTTAAAGTTCATGTGAAAGGCCTCAATTCCCCCCTTTCGTCGTTTCTTTATCCCTAGAGTGACCTATGGACTACTTACCACAGTTAAGACACCTACGACAGGTTAATACTTAGGCATCAGCCTTTGTGGATTATCCCAAGAAAAAAATGGTTTAAAAAATAAAGTATGGACGCGTGGATGTTTCGTACGTGTGGTTCAGTTAAACAGTTCTTTTTTTTTTTTGTATTTCCCCCTGTCGTGGGTTTAAATTTGAAAGCCCTTCGAAGCAAACTTATAAGGGCTCATCGGAAAACTCCTGGGGTCCCAGTGGACCAGCACTCCCTAAATTTGGACACTCGTAAAACCGAAAAAATTTAAAAACCCCCGATCCCAAAAAAGGGTGAGCCTTAAAATTTTAACACATTTTTTTTTTTACTAATTCAATGTAAAAACAAAATTGCTCTTTCTCTTACGTATTTCTTGATACCTTGTAAATACAACAAAAATAAGCCACCCTGTACAGGTCTCTCCAACATATTACCTGCCACCAGCCAATACTGCAGTTTCTTAACTAATCTTACTAGGTGGCCTAGACCTACCTAATATACAAAGTACCTACTATTCTACTTAAGTGCTTAACTGTTAGGGTATTGTTTAATTATAATTTTGCCCGAGATCCTAAATCCCTTGCTTTAACCCACAAGAGCATTTCGACCCTTGAGCTATTAGATTTGACACTAATATCATTTAGTTTATGCAATTGACGTATACTAATTGTAAACGTAGGATTAAGACATTGACAAAATTTTACTTAAAATAAATATTTGCACACAATAAATATTTTAACTAAATTAATTTAAGGTTGATCATACTTCAGCTCACGGAGCGAGAGAGAAAGGTTATACCCCTGTTTTCTTTCGTTTTCGCATGCTTGTTCGCCCAGTCAAGCTTCAAGGCTGCTTTAAGTAAGTATATATTCGAAGTTTTGCATCCGATTTTAGTAATCTTTTTTAAGATGGGTTGGTATATTAATAAGTTGATTATAAAAAAAACTAACTAGCGTGAAGGAAAATAAAATTACAAATTGTCCAACAAACTTTTATAAACATAAAGCAAGCAAAAATTGCGGTTGAATTAATATGTTGCCAATCAAATAACAGCAAAGACATCACTTAAAAAATAAACATGTTTTTATGTTTGATATAGAGAACTGTGATATCATTTGTTATCAAGCTATTTTTTAAATTTTTGTTATTATAATTTAGAATTTTACATTTAAAGCATTTAATACGATTACTGGGCAATTTCAGTGGTAATTTAATTGACCAAAAATACTAACAACTGCTACAAAATAAATTGATAACCTCCTAGATGAACTACTATTGGCAAAATATGAAAATGCAATTTATGATGTTGTAGATTTCTTAAACCAGCAGTACCTCAGGCAGATTGGCCGTAATAAAAACCCCAATATTGTTATAGGAACATTTTAAAATTTATTTATATTATATATATATATATATATATATATATATATATATATATATATATATATATATATATATATATATATATATATATTTTTTCCGGGTTTCCCTTGCGGGACATAGGGAACCCTTAAATTTTAAAATGGCCTTTTGGGCCCCCCCTAATTTTTTAGAAGAAAATTTAAAGGGTTTTTTTAAAGAGCACAAAAGTTGTCCCGTTAAAACAGCTCTTCTCAGTCCCCAGCTAAATTGAAAAAAATAAGTTACGAATCCCTATTTCTTCCCCCTTATTATTAGAAGTTTATAAAAAATACCAAAAAAATTTTTAACCCTTCTCTCAATTTAGATCAATGTCCATCATTTTTAAATAATGAACTACTCAAATCAAGAAAAAACACTCTATTGGGTTTTTATTATTGATTTCTAGAGTCAGGGTGCATAATATGATACTATTGAAATATTTAAGCAGTTTACTCTTTACTGGTTGGTTTTAAAAAAGATCAAATTTTATTTTGGTGGAATTTTTTTGATCTTCAATAAATCCAATAGCATTTTTTTTTTAAAAAAATTAGGGGGGAAAAAATTTTCCACTTCAAAATTTAAGGGATTCCCTATGTCCCGCTCCCCCCTTTTTAATAATATATATATATATATATATATATATATATATATATATATATATATATATATATATATATATATATATATATATATATATTTTATATATATTGGGAGAACGTTGACGAATTGAAAAATGTAATAATTCATAAAATTAACCTGATATACAGTCATGTTTATAATAGTAAGTTTTGGCTTTAACAAGTCACAAGGCCCATATACAACCTTGTTAAGAAATCCAAAGATCCATCGTTCGTACCCAACAATTCCAAGAAACAAAACTGTTCTAGGCAAGGTAGATTATGCTTGGACTTTCTATTATTCTGGCCAAAGTGGACAACAAGGCTCTAGGTCTAAAGTTGAAGGAATCACTAAAATCACCTTTCTTATATAAAGGTATTAAAATTGCCTTCTTTAAACTGACGAAAAACTTCCAGACTCAAATAAATAATTTATACAATCCACAAGGACTTCCAGAGCGTAGTCAGACAAATGCAGAATAATTTCAAGGGATAGTTCACCCCATCTAAAAGCGTTTTCTTTGCTTATTTAATTAAAAATGCTTTTATTTTACGTACATCTGTAGGACTTAAAAAATGATTGGGCAATATTAATGTTCTCCTTCTTCTTCTTCTCTGGGAGCCGTCTTGATTCACTGCCTCCTCCCACTACCGGGGGCAGTGAATCAAGCCTATTGGGCTTTTTGTGCCTCTACCATTATCTTTTATACCAATCCTCCCATTAGTCTTGTTCCTTCTACAAGTCTGTATAACCCCAAAACTGGTTGGTTGATATATTCCCGGGGTCATTTCCCGGGTTTCCCAAATAATGCTGTTTTTGTGATTCAATGCTTCACACTCGCACAGGATATGGTAGGCTGTTTCTTCCCCTTCGTCGCACATTCTGCAACTTGGGTCCCCATTGTATGAGCCTATCTTTTGTAGGTTCCTCTTAGGTTATCATGCCCCCGTTTTGTAACCCTACTGTTAAGCCAAGTCTTTTCCCACTTTGTCTGAGATTTTCCTTCGTTCTTTTGGATGGGTCTCTTATGAAGCCCCTGTCTAATTTACTGAGGTTTCCCCAGTACCTCGTGTTTGTTTCGGATCCATTCCCCGATTTCCCTGTGTTGGTTTTGATCATCCGGGAGGTTTTTCCAAAATATGGTGTTGATGATCCCCGTCTTACAAGCCAACCGCTTTTTTGTTGCCTTCAGCCCCAATGTCCACCCACAAGAGAGTTCTCTGTTGCGTTCTCCCAGGACTTTTTAAAAATTAATGTTATTACGTTTTTAAAGAAAATCGGGTTAAAGTAATTTTTTCTATAAAAACTTTAGTTAAAGTAAATTACTTATCTTATTTCAATTAACTTGAATCAACCCGGGAAAATTATGTTTGCCCCTTTAATCATTTACAATTTTGAAGGATTCATTTTTTCCAATTTAGGATTTATCTATTTTGTTTTTAAAGTAAAAACCCTTTTATGGGTTTTTTAAACTTGTCATAGATTTTCAAAATTACAAAGTAGGAAAACAAACATTGCGAGAGCAAATTTTCTGATAGATGTGGAGAGCCCATATTTCATAAAAACGTATACTTTTAACCCTTAAATGACCAAACATTTAGTAGTAGGGTTTTTTTTTGTATTTTGAATACCAAAAATTTCGTTTTAAATATATCGGGAAAAAATACTAATATTGTAAATATAATAAGTAGAAAAACTAATAAATTAATTAAAAAAAATAGATAAAAACTAAAATATGTTTAAAAATAGTTATATTTGAGCATTACTAGAAAATGTTAAAAAATTGTAACAAAATGCGGGCAGACAAAAGACTGTTAACATTTAATTTTTGACTTTACATATTTACAAATATCTAATATTTCTAAGTATCGTTAATCCACTAATAGGGGGGAATTATTGTCCCGCCTTAACTTTAAATAATGTTTGAAGTAAATTGAAAAAAAAAAATATTAATATATATATATATATATATATATATATATATATATATATATATATATATATATATATATATATATTATATATATAATATATATATATATATATATATATATATATATATATATATATATATATATATATATATATATATATATATATATATATATATATATATAGAACTAAAAAAACAGTTTTAAATTTAAAAAAAAAATAGATAAACCTAAATTGGGAAAAAATGAACCCCAAAATTGAAAATAAAAAAAACATAATTTACATGGGATCTAGTTGAATGAAATAAGATAAGTAATTTCCACTGTATCATAGTTAAGATTTGATGGTAAAATTATTTTAAGCACGATTTTCTTTAAAAAACGAAGTAAATTAATATTAAAAAAGTCCTGGGAGAACGCAACAGAGTAACTCTTGGCACATCTAGAAGGCAACGAAAAAGCGGGAGTTTGTAAGACAGGGATCACAACACCATACTTTGGCCCAAAAAACCTGCCTTTGAGGATCAAACCACAGTAATGGCAAATAGGGAATGGACCCGAAACAAACACGACGAGTACTGGGGAAACCCCAGTAGAATTAGACATGGAAAAAATTCAAGAGACCCATCCAAAGAAGAGGAAGAAACCAGACAAGAGAAGACTTTTAAAAAGTAGGGTTAGTAAACAGGGCATGATAACCTAAGAGGACACCCAAAAAGATAGGCTAACCAAGGGATAAACTTACAAAATGTGATTTTTTCTATTTGTCCAGATATAGGTTAGTTAGGACGTCACTAGTTTTTCTTTTGGGAAAAAGGTAGATTTATTTTATTAATTTTTGTTAAATATTCAACTTTAAAAACATTTTGGATATGTACTTATTTTAGAACTGTAGTATAAATTTAAAAAATTAAGACTTTATACTACTTGTAAACAAAACAAACAGGCAAAGGATTATTGTCAAATTTCCGAATTAATTTAAAGGTGAAGGGTTAATAGATGAGCACTCCTTGTTAAGTTTATTTCCCTGGCTCATACATGGGACCCAAGTTGCAGAATTTCGACGAAGGAAGAAACAGCACATATCTTAAAAGGGTGAAGATTGGGAAACACAAAACACAGGCAATTTGGGCAACTGAAATGACACAGGAATATCAACAACCAGTTGTTTACCAAATGTAGAAGGAACAAGACTAATGGGAGGATTAAAGTGATAATGTAGAGGGCCAAAAACCCAATAGGCTGATCACGCCTCTAAGGGTTTTATGATATAATATATATATATATTAAAATAATATATATATATATATATATATATATATATATATATATATATATATATATATATATATATATATATATATATATATATATAGGGTTTCAAAACATGGACCATCTGTGGGGTAATTCTTTAAATAAAAATAATAAAAAAAATCCTATACATGGGTCCGAAACGATGGTTTCGAAATACAGGAAGTTAAAAAATTTAATTTTTTTTTTTAATTTTTTCAAAAAGACCTAAAGACCAATTTAACCGATTTTAAGAAACTTAGAACTGAAAGTGGGATCAAAATTCAAAAGTCATTGCATATATTTTTTTCTAAAAATTTTTACAGTTACCTGCACACCCCCACGGCGCAGCGGGCAGATTTTTAATTAAAACCATGCACCTATTAAAACTTTTTAAATTCTAAAAATTTCATTAAAAACGTTGAGGTACTTAGGTCATTTTTAAAAAATTGAAAAAATTGAAACTTTTAACTCCTTTTATTTCGAAAAAAAATGGTTCAACCAGGGCATGGACTTTTTTATTATTTTTTAGTAAAAAATTACCCCACGAGCGATGGTCCATGTTTTTGAAACACCTGTATATATATATATATATATATATATATATATATATATATATATATATATATATATATATATATATATAAATATATATATATAATATATATATATATATATATATATATTTATAAAAAAATAAACATGTAAATAACTTTTCATAAAATTTCTGAAAAGACAAACAAAGGGGAGAATTAGAAAATGCATAAATTTAGGTTAAAAATAAAAAAGAAAATTTGTCAAAACAAAAAACAAACATAACAAGAGTATAAATAATAAAATTAGTCACGTTAAACAATTCGAAACAATAAGATATTGAATGAAAATTGGTCTCAAGAGTAAGGGAGCTCATGACCTGACTAATATCTAGGTCCTAAAGACGGCAAGGAAGCCCAAAATATAAAAAGGGTGTAATACTATCTAAAGTAACATATTATAATGAAACATATAAAAACAAAAGAGATTTGGGAATTAATGACAAAACGACATACCAAGATAGCCATAAGGGATAAAGCAAAATATGATCAATTTTTATACTATTGCTAGATTTATAAGTAATAGTTTTAATTAGATAGAATTAGACGTAGCAATATAAAGGTTAATGATCTAAAATAAATAAAAAAGAGGAAAAACCGTTTAAAAACAGAAATGACAGACAGAAAATTTTATGAAATATTAAATGAGGAAATCAAACTAAATAAATTGTAGGAAAAGAAAGGGAAAAAAACCCCCTTCCCGTTTTTATAAAGTTATGTGAGAGAAACACTAAAGTAATCTAAAAAATATAAATTAAATTGAACATATTTAAAAGAAGAAAGACAGGACAAAAAATAAAAATTTTAAAGGCAATTTTAAATTAAGAGTAGAAATTTTAGTTTAAATAAGTAGAATAATTAGATGGTGGTATTTTAATTTTCTTGCCCCTAAAAGGAAAACTTATTAAAAAAGAAAAAATATGAAAATTTTGTTTGCATTTTAAAGGAATGCGTTTTTTTTATGTTAAAATATACATGGAAAATAAATAACCATTAACTAGTTATTCAAAGGAAAATTTAATTAATACAAAATCCGTTAGTCAGGTAACCAAAAAGAGAAAATTCTATCCAAAGTAAAAATTTTCCCAAATTTTAATATTTGGAGACTGAAAAAAAAAAACGTCAGAAAAATAGACATAATTTTCTGGGAATTTTTTCAATTTCTTGAGGTTATAAATACCAATGACGCCGAGAAACAGGGCTTTTTGAAAATCAGTTCAAAGAAAGCATTTGCTTCCAGGTCCAAAAACAATAGAAAGCTTCTCCGAGAAGGGGAACCCGGCATTAATTTTAGGGTTTTAATTTAATTATAAAAGTTTTAAGATTAAAACGATTTAAAAGTTAAGCAAACTAAATATAAACGAAAAATATAATAAAATAAAAATGATTTACCTGGGAACAGAAAATTTAAAATAAAAACCAATCCCAAATTGACACGAAAAACAAAGAAAGAGAAATTGGATTTTCATCGGGCGAAGGGTTTTCCAGCCGGTTAGGCAGCAACCAATTTAATTAGTTTTCCATTAAGAAGAACCACCATTATATCCTTTTTATAAGAGAATATTCCTCAAAAAAACGGAGTAGAAAACTTGTAATATATTTGTTAGTAGGACAGGAAATTAGCTTTTTGTAAACATTTTACCGATAGGGGTAAAGAACAGGTCCGTAATTAAATCCAATGCATTAAAATTTTATATAATAGAATTTTATTTTATAACCAAGGACCAAAATAAAAGCTGTTGTAATAATAATAGTACATTAATATAATTTTTTTAACAGAATTATTTAATAACATTGAATTTGACTTAAATAAGAAAAAACATTCATATTTAAAATTTTATTTATTTAAAAAAAAAATATTACAACATCTTAACGAGAAAAACCAAAAAACAATGTTTTTTTATAATAAAATTTGTTCAGTGATTTTTATATATGAAGGAAGATCTAAAAGGTTATTTTGATTAAATTCTGTAGTTAATGTTTATTTCAATTTAATTAGATTTAAAAAAAAATTATAAAACGACCGTTTTTTTTCCCTATGTTAAGGTTTAAATAAACGGGAAACCCCCGAGGGAAAAAATCTACAGTCAGAGAATCAGGGGAAAAAGGCATCAAAATTGATAAAAAGAAAAAAATTACATAGTTTATTTTTTTTTTTATTGTTGGGGCCCAAAAACAAATAAATTAATGCAATAGAAATTTACAAAATTACCTTTCTATTGTAAATGGGCCCAACGGGGAAAATAAATAAATAAATAGGCAATAAATAAATAAAAAAAATAAAAGGCATAATAAATAAACAGGCGATAAATAATAAAAAGGGAATAATAAATAATAATAAATTTTTAAAAATTTGGGAAAAATTTTTTTTTTTTAAACATTCTTGATTAAATGGTGAATGTATTATAATAAATAGTTAAAAATTTGCATGATTTGGAAAATATTTTTAATTTTTGACCAAAGGTGAATGATTATAATAAAATTTTTTAAAAGGGGGTTGATCAAAAAAAGGCGAAGCTTATATGAATTGTAGGTTAAAATAAAAGATAGTAATTGTACATCATTTATTATAATAAAATGTAAAGGGGTACACATAAAAGATCATAACAAAGGTTCAGTCTCCATAAAAAGTATTGTCGTTGAGTCGCAATAAAAATATTTATTGTAATAAAAATAAAATAAAAAAAATTTGTGTTATTATTATCCATCTATATAGTTATATTCAGTATAACCAAATAAAAAACTTTTTTTCTTCTTTTTTGAAAGGAAGATTGGTTACATTTATCATATTACAACATAAAATTTTAAAAAATAATAATTTTTTAAAATTTAAACAAACAAATTATTATAAATGGCTGAAAAACATTTTGATCCAGGCTTTCCAAAGGGAATACCAACGGAGGATGAGGAACAATATTCATCTCAACGAGAACCGACTCAAGAAGTTCAAGAGGAAGCAGAGGGGAAGATCAGAGCCCCGGCGATGAACAGCCAATAAAGGGAAAACGCATTTTATTTCGGAAGTGGAAAATTCCGCACCAGTGTACAAGTTCCGGATCCGAATGCAGCAATGTTGCAAACGTTTAAAAAAGTTGAGTGCCAAATAAAAAACAGACCTAAAAAGAATTTAATTATAAAATTGAGAGTATGGGAAGAAAAAAAAAATAAAAATTTTAACAAAGAGAATCAATGTACTAAAAAAAATTTAAAGACAGATTTAAAGGATTTAAACACAAGAATGGACAAGATGGAAAAAATTTTGAACAGACCCATAAAAGAAAGAAAAAGTACGGGAAAAATTTTTTACCAGAAGATATTGGAAATAAAAAAAAAATATGAAAAGTGACGGAAAAAACAAGACATATAACATATTAAAAAACGAAAGGACCACAACGATAAACATTTGTAATATGGAAAATAAACTAGACAACAAATTGGAACAGATAGAGGTGAATATCAATGAAAACAATGAAAAAGTCAAGACAATTCAAAAAAAGAGGGGAAGAAGTGATCCATAATTGGACAGCACCATAAAAGAAAATCAATCAAAAGAAATTAAAAAAGACAAATAAATGATCGACTGGACGAAAAATTTTGAGAAATAGAAACCGTAGACAAATCAGGAAATCTTTCGAACCAATTATAGTGGATTTGGGAATAAAATTTTGGGAAAATCCAATATAATACATCCGAAAGCATTTTTTATTTCATTAAAGAACAAGAAAAGGGGGAATTAGGATTTTCCCAGGGAATAAAAGATATGAAAAGGGTTAACTTAGCAGAGCAGAAAAGGGTAAATGTTAAAAACAGTTAACATTTTTTAAGTTTGAGAAATGTTTTAGAATTTATTGGGAGAAAGCAACAGTCGCAATATGGGAGAAAATTGCATTTTGGAAATACCATAGTAATTCTGATCTGACATGGTGCATTACGCCATGAAATTGGCAATGGCTAATTATTTAGAGCCAAAAAAAAAAAGAGGATATTGTACCTTAACACCAGAATTTTTCAAGAGGAAAAAAGGGCATAAGTAAAAAAATAAAGACCATAAATCTACTTTTGCGGGGAAAAAAGGGGAAAACAACAAACAATAGACATATGGACGGAATAATAATTAAAGGGAAGATTTTAAAATAAAATAACACGAATCAAAACAACAATAGAAACTTTAGAATCACAACATTGACAGAAAATAGGGAGAACCAGCAAAATAGAAATCGGACAAACAACTATTTAAGAACCAGGAATATAGCACCAGGAATTTAGGAAAATTTTAAAAACAGAAATAGGATGAAGACAGTGTAAATATTCAGCCTTCAAAGCAAGGAAAAGAATCCCAGTAATAGATAGAATAAAAAAAAAAACATCAAAAAACAGCTAGACTATTTTGGAGAAGGAAAAAGGAAAACCAGAAAAACACGTTTTTAAAAGGAGATCTAGTCCTTTAAGAAATTGAGAGTGACGGATAAGGGGAAAAGGGATGAAAGCCTTTTTTTTTTAAAAACCATTTATTGGCCCATATATATTTTTGACTAAAAAAGGAGTCAATAGTTTAAAAAAGCGATTAGAAACGGGAAAAGGGAAAAGAGGCATTTTCCACATTAACGATTTATACGAATTTATTTATGATTAAATATGTTATATGGAGTGGACAAAAATATACCTTTCAATTTTTTCAAATTAAAATTTAATAAAAAAAAAATTTATTCAAGTGGGGGAATTTGTTTTAAAAAAAACATGTAATAACTTTTCAATAAAAATTGAATTAAAGACAACAAAGGGGAGAATTAGAAAATGCATAAATTTAGGGGTTAAAATAGGTCAAAAAAAGAAAATAGTCAAAATAGAAGAAAATAAAAGAGTATAAATAATAAAATTAGCCAAAACAAATGAAACAAAAGAAAAGGGAAAAAGCAAAATTGGTCTCGAAGAGAACGGAGGCCAATGACCTTGACTAATATCTAGGCCCCAAAGACGGCGAAGCCCAAAAAAAAAAAAGGGTAATCCCATCTAAAGTAAATAATATAATGAATCAATCAAAACATACAGAGGTGCAATTATATGGGACAAAAACGACATACCAAGATGCGTAATGCAGTAAAGTAAAAAAATAAACAATTTATACTATTGCTAGATTTTAGTAAGTAAGATAGTTATAATTAGATAGAATTAGACGTAGGCTAAATATAATAAGTGTTTAAATGGGTCGAATAAATAAACAAAGAGTGAAAACCCGTTTTAAAAACAGTGAAATGACAGACAGTGAAAATTTATAAATATTAAATGAGTGGAAAATCAAAACTAAATAAACTAGGTAGGAAAAAAAAAGGAAACAACCCTCCGATTTTATAAAGTTATGGGAAACACTAAAGAATCTCAAAAATATAAATTAAAGAACATATTAAAAAAAAAGAAATGACAGGACAATAAAATAGAAATTTATGAACGAAATTTAAGGGAAATTAAGAGTAGTAATTAGGTTTAATAAATTTTAGAATAATTAGATGTAGGTATTTTTAATAGTTTTGTCTTAAAATGGAAAACTTATTCAAAAAAGAAAATATGAAAAAATTTTTATATGTCACATGCGTTTGTTTATGTTGGGAAAAAAATATGACAAGGGGGAAAAAAAAATAACCATTAATCTAGCTTATTCAAAAAGGGGATTAAATTTCCTAATTAATAAAAGGTCTCGTTAGCTCAGGTAAATCATAAAAGAGAAAATTCTATCCAAAGTGAAAAATTTCCCTATTTTAAATATTTTGAAAGTGACAAATGAAAAAAAAACGTCAAGCCAAAAATAGACATAATTTTCTAGAATTTTTCAATTTTTCCAGTTATAACAATGACGCCCCGAGAAAATTTGAAAACCCGTTGCTAAAGAAAGCCACGGTTCTCCAGGTCCAAAAAAAAATGAAAGCTTCTCCGAGGGGGATACCTGGTATTAATTTTTTAAAAAAAAATTTTAATATAAAAAATTTTAAGTATTGAAAACGATTTGAAAAGTTAACAAAAATAAATATAAACGAAAAATATAATAAAAATAAAGATTTACCTGGGAACAGGACGAATAAGATAAAAACCAAAAATTGACGACCAAGCATAAAAAAAAAAGAAAAAAAATTGTTTTTATCAAGGACAAAAAAGGTTTGTCCCGCCCTACATATTGGGGAAAAACCAAAATTTGAATTAGTTTTTCCCCAAAAAAGAACCACCATTATATTTCCCTTTTTTCAAAGAATGTTCTCAATAAAACTGTAGCAGAGCTAGTAAGATATTTGTTTAGTGGGAAGAAATTAGCTTGAATACATTTTTAAGATAGGAGTAAAGAACAGGTCCGTAATAATAAAAGCATTGAAGTTTTTTATATATATAAATAGTAGAATTTTATTTTTAAACAAGAAAAAAATAAAACTGTTGTAATAATAATAGTACTTAATATAATTTTATTAACAAGAATTATTTAATAACATTAATTTGACTTTAAATAAGAAACAACATTCATATTTGCAAAATTTGATTTCGATTAAAAAACAAATATTATTACAACATCTTAACCAGAAAAAACCCTGATAAACAATTTTTTTTATAAAAAAATTTTTGTTCAGTGATTTGATATATGAGGAAGACTAAAAGTGTTATTCGGGATTAAATTCTGTTTTGTTAATGTTTTTTTCCCAATTTTAATTAGCATTTAAAATAAATTATAAAACGAATCAACAGTCTTTATTCATATAAGTTAGCAGGCTCTAAAACAGTAAATCTGAACTCACCTGGGGAAAGAATCTCACAGTCAGGGTAATCAGGGAAAAAAAGGCATCACCATTGAAAAAAGAAAATTACATAGTTTATTTTTTTATTATTGTTGCCCCACAAAAAATAAATAATAGAAATTTAAATTTTACTTTTCTTTATTTAATATATATATATATATATATATATATATATATATATATATATATATATATATATATATTATATATATAAATATATATATATATATATATATATATATATATATATATATATATATTATATATATATATAAAATATATATATATATATATATATATATATATATATATATATATATATATATATATATATATATATATATATATATATATATATACGTATGTCCACGGATAAGGTGTGAAGAGAGAAAACTTTTTATTTTTTGATTTTATCGAAAGCTCCCTTTGGGATAAAATTTTCCCACTAATAAGAGGGGGGGATAGAAACATTTGACATATTTTATACGGTGTTCAGAAAATTAAAAACTTAAAATGAAAGGAGTAAAGGATTTTTTGAGAAGATAGGGAAAATTTAGCCTTTAGAAAGTTGTTAAAAATTAAGAGAAGCTCCAAACCCCAAATTTTTTGAAAATGGCTACTTTATTTATTTGTGTTTAAAATTTATTTAATATCGTGGCATTTATTAGAGGTGTACGATAAAAAATTTTTTTTTCAATCGGCCCCATGAAAAAAAAAATTATAGTTAAATTTTGACCTAGAGGCCACTGACTCGTCTCCCAATTTGGAATTAGTAAAATTGATATTAAAAATGTTATCCAATTAAAAGAACGATTTGTCGAAAATTGGTATAGACCATCTACTTTTGAACTTTTCCTAGTAACTATTTCTATCTTCTCAAAAATTCACTTTGTTTAAAACCCATTAAGTTTTCTAATTTTCTGAATACCGCCTATAAAATTTGTTAAATGTTTCATCCCAATTACTCTAAGAAGTGGCAAAGTTTTTTTTCAAGAGGCTTTTTTAAATTAAAAAAAAAGAGTTTTCATTCAAAATTTTTCTTGGATTTTTGGTATGTCCAGGGAAATATTGAATGAAAACTTAATTTTTTAAATTTTTTCCGGTACTTTTAAAAAATTGTTTCCTTTTTAGAGTAAGATTGTGAAACATTTAACATATTGTATACGCGGTGTTCAGAAAATTGGAAAAAATTTAATGGTTCAAGTAAGTGATTATTTGATATGGATGGTACTAAAAGTTGTTCAAAAGGGAAAAGATATTCATACCAATTTTTGACAAAATCGGCCTTTTTTATTAATCTGTGATGAACATTATTTTAATATCAATTTACTAATTCCCAAAATTTGGGGGACAAGGATTTGTCCAGGGCCTCCTAGGAGTCCCGATTTAACTATAATGAATAAAAGATTGAAATTGTTTATCGTACACCTTAATAAATGCCACGATATTAAAATAAATTTAATCACAAATAAATAAAAGTAGGCCCATTTTTTTGAAAATTGGTATTTGAACTCTCTTAATTTGAACAACTTTTCCCAGTGACTTATTTCCATATCTTCTAAATAAATGCACTTATCTTTTATCATTTTTGTTTTAATTTTCTGAACACCCATAAAATATGGGTTAAAATTTTTATCAATTTATTTTAAAGTAGCAAAATTTTTTTCAAAAGTAGCTTTTTTTGATAAATCAAAAAAATAAAAAGTTTTCCTTCAACACCTTATCCGGAATACTTATAAAATATATATATATATATATATATATATATATATATATATATATATATATATATATTATATATATATAAATATAATATATATATATATATATATATATATATATATATGTTGTTTATCTTGCCAATAATAAAAACTACTCCTGATCGATACGCTAAAAATTTCAATACAAAATACAAAAAATCAAATGAAGGAATTTTTTTTTCTGTGCAACGAACCATGGAGTTGGTTATTAGTGCTTTTACAAACCACGTAACCGTAAGTCTAATAAAAGAATAATTAAATTTTTTATTGCCCAAAAAAAGCGTGTTTTCAAAGACTAAGCATGTATGAAATTTTTAATATTGTCGTTCTTTTTTTATTAAATTATAGAAGCATACTACGAGCATATCTACAAATGTATTAAACTAAATTGCTACTGAATTCAATACCTTAAAAAGGTTTGATATACATATTAACTTTGATTTTTTTTTAAAATTTATTTAACATTTTTTAAATAACAGTTAAAAAAAAAAATTTATTTAAAAATATAAAAAAAATAAAAAAATATAAAATAAAATATATATATATATATATATATATATATATATATATATATATATATATATATATATATATATATATATATATATATATATATATATAAAATATTATTTTAAATCCATTTAACATTTAAAAATTTTTAAAAATTGAAAAAAAATATCTGTTATCTATTGCTATTAATTGTACAAAAACATACAGCTGCACGATACGCAAAGGTTTAGAATACAGAAACCTAAAGTTACAATGGAGGAAATTTGTATTTCACCTGTTCCCCAAACCAAAATTTGTTTTTATTTTTTTTTACAAAGGTAATAAATGTTGTTCTATTGAAAAATCCAATTAAATCGTTTATTTCCAAAAAGATTTGTCCCAAATTTTTCCCCTTTTTGTTTAAAAAAAATAAATACAGCCTGAACGGGAAACCATAATTTAATTTAAAAGGGTAAATTTTAAAACTTTGTTCCGTTTAAAAATATTTTAAAAAATAATACTAAAAATACCAACATATTTTACGTCTTTGGAAAAATTTAAAAAAATTTAAAAATATTTAAAATTTTAAAAAAAAAAGTTATTTTTAAAGGTTTTTTTTTTTGTAATAATATTGTCAGATTTTAAAAAAGAGAATTTTAAAGGGAAAAAGAAAAATATTTTTGTTTTCCCCAAATTTTTAAAAATTTTTCGTTTACGATGAATTACCTTAAGCTAAATGTACGTAGAAAATTTATTCTACATATTACCCTTTTAAAAAAGTCAAAACATAAAGGTTTTACCCGATTATTACAAACTCATAGAAATCTCTATCCTCTCACAACACAATGAGAAAATTTTTAAAAGGGTTTTTAAAAAAAAAGACCTGACAGAAGATAAAAAAACAGCTATGTCAAATTTTGGGGTCAGAGGACGGCAAAAGCCGATGAATAATTCTCGAAAGGCCCGGAAATGTTTTTGGGAATTGAGTTAGTAGTGTGTTTTCGGGATGTCATTTATTATTAATTGTTTTTGAAGCTTTTAAAGGGGAGCTATTTATATTTGGTAATTTTGGGGTTTAAATTCTGCCCCATATTAGGGGTTTTTTTTATGTTTAATTTGGAATAGGATATTAAAAAGGTATTTATTTTGTTTTTCCCACATAGGTCCCAAATTGTACGGGGTTTTTGATTATATTTATCTCTAGAACCTTTATTTTTAAAGTAGAAAAAAGAAAAATTTTTTTTTTTAATAATTATTTTTTGAAATTATCAGAAAAAATTTGCATTAAAAAAAAAAAAAAAATTAAAGGGGAATTTTAATTTTTTTAAATGGAACACCCTGTATATGCAAAAATAAAAGATCTTTTTTCTAATTTTTAAAAATATCAACATTGATGTATTTGGGGAAAACATTTTTGAAATTTTTTTCAAATTATAAATAAATTAAATTTTTAAATTTGTATCAAAAAAGTTATAAAACAATAAAATTGTTATGTTGCTAATTTTTGAGGGTTTTTATCGACCAAAAGTTTTTTTGATTAAATATTCATGCTATTTGGGGGAAGTACTACGGTAAATAAATTTTTTTAAAACTTGGGGACTGCTGTATAAACCCATATTTTTTTGAAACCGGGAGTACTGCATTTTTTTCAGAAAGATTACGGGAAAAAAATTTATAAGGATGAAATTTTTAATTTTAAGGTTAAAAAATTTTATAATCTTTTTTTTGTTCAAATGTTGCATCCGAGATTGAAATATTTAGGGTTTTTTTAAAATTATTAAAAATAGTTAGTGAATAATAAAAAAGAAATATCCTCGGGATTTTAAACATAATAAGGTTGGTATCCCCAAAAAAGAACAAGGCAGAGCAGCAAAAATTTTGAAACAGCAACTCCTCCCCAAACTAATTATGGAACCTAATACTTCCTAGGGGTTCCCCCAAAAACCCCCCAGATCTCTTTTTTTCTTCCACCCCGAACTCTATCAAGCATCAGTAACTGTTCCCTTGGTCGCTCTGACCCTGGTTTTGGGCACCGTATCATACTCCACTCATTTTGAGGCAACGAAAGATGGGAACCATCTGGACTCAATTCGCCGACGGGGTGGCTGAGACTTTCCCGCTACCCTTGGGAAACCTACCTGTTTTTTTATCCATCCCTTTAAAATATGTAAACAAATTACCGAAACAATTCAATAGATTAACCATTTCCCCCCCTAAAAGAACCCCATAAATTTTAAAACACAAACCGTTTTTCTAAACCCTTAAAACAGATTTTAAATTTAAGCCCACAAAAGTTTCTTCAAAACCCCCGCCCGAAAATCGACAGGTAGATCGAAGCAAGAATCAGTAAATCAGACCATTAGAGCAAAAGACCTTTTTTAATTATTGAATAAAAGATAAAGTTCCCCTTTGCTCAAATGGCAGAAAAGTTTTGGGGTCCTTTCCCAAAAATATTATAAACTTTTGCACAAATTCTTTTCCACCCCTAATCTCTGAAATGGAACTCTACCCCAAAGGAAAAAAGCGAACCTTTTGCCAAACAATTTGTTCCAATTCTGCGCTTGATCCTCCTTTTAAATCTTCCTTTCCAACATTTTCCCCTTTTTCCAAAAAATGCCCGATATAATTTTTAAAGTCAAACAGATCAAGCGTATTCTTTCTTCTCTTAATACAAAAAATCGTCTTATGGCATACCAAAACCAAAAAAAATGTGCTCCCGATTACCCTCTTAACCCCCCTCTTTCAATTTTACGACAGGGGCTTTTCCCCCAAAAGTTGGAAAGCTGCACTTGCAACCTGCCCCCCAAAAAAAAGGAAAAAAAGTCCCCCTTCAACAAAGACCATATTTTTTTTCAGTTGTTTGAAGGTAAGGGAAAAAATTAAATTAATTCCCAAATCTTAAAGTATCTGGAAAACATAAGATTTTTAATGATGACAATAGGTTTCCCGTCACAGTAGATCCACAGCTGATCTTTTTTTCCTTTTCTCACAAACTGGAACAGGTCCCTTGGTTTTTGGAATCCCAGATCGTTGCTCTTGATATCCAAAGTTTTGATCAGGTCTGGCATGATGGGCTTCTTAACAAACTTCCTTCTTACGGTCTTCCCCCCAAGCTTTGCTCTTGGCTCTCCAGTTTCCTTCTAATCGACGTATATCAGTTAGTGAATTTCTTTTCCCCCCGTTCTACCAAAAGCTGGGGTGCCCAGGGCTCAGTGCTGGCACCCCCCTTTTTTCTACACATTAACGATCTTCTCTTCCAAACAATCAATCCCACCCAAAGTTTTGCTGACGATAGTCCCCTCCACTCTAGTATTAAATTTTTTTAAGCCACCTGTAATTCTGATTTTAAAAAAAGCGATCAATGCAAAATTCTCTTTCACAAAACCTCAAATTTACTTGGTTGGGGGGCCCCAAAAAATATGTTCAGTTTTGCCTCAAAACACAGTCATGTCCCTGTGGAAAAAGTCTGCGAATGCTCATCCAACATGAGCACCCAAAGTTCTGGAACAAAGAGTCGTTTAATCTAGTCGGCGTTCTTTTAGAATAACCTCCATGGCACAAACACATTCCTCCATAGTTTGGCAGTTAAAAAAGATTGGTTTCTCTTTCGGCCCGAAAATATTTTCCCTTTTTCCCAAACTGTACACTTGATGTATCCCAAACGACCCCCTTTTGGGAAAATTGTTCTCATGTCTGGGAATGGCGTCCCACAACACTTACCTTTTTTTAAGATCCCCAACACAGAAAAGGGTTTCTCTTGCCCAGTCGAGCTGTAGGGGATCTGTCGTCTTCTATAGGTATTTTCCCGGGTTTTGCTCAGAGGGAAATTTGGGCCCGTATTATTCCTTCTCTGGCAGCTCCAACAGAGCAACACGTGTGAACTTTTTTGATCCTTTTCATTGTTAGAGAGGCCCCGAATTCCGCTTTTTTCGTTCCTTTATTCCTAGAGTGTCAAGACTTGGGAAACCCGCTGCCGCAGAAGCTTTTCCTTCTCCTCCCCCAAACTCCAAAATTTAAGTCCCGTGTGAAAAACCTCTCACCCACTGAAGACACCCACGGTAGTTAGTACTTAGGGACGTTGGGACGTCCCAAGATAAAAAAAAAAAAAAAATTTTCCTGAAAAAAAAAGGAAATTTAAATTTTGATTGTATTTTTGTGCTACAGTCCTTTTTTTTATTTTTTTAAAGGGTTTTCCCTTACTTAAACTTTCTTACCATGTTTTAATAGTGACTATAGATGGAGTTGTTAAGGAATAATAATGAGATTCCCTTTATTGTCATCACATTATTATTTTCCTTAAAAAAAACGCACATTGGGGTATTTTTTCTTTAAACAGACCATAAAGAAAATTATTCTTAATAGTGAAAATATAAACTTTAGGATTTTACAATATCGAGACGTTAAATTTACATAACAAATTTTTTTCATGACTTATAATACTCATAATATGGCTTTTTTTAGTTTTTTTTTAAATTTGCTAAAATATCTCAAAAACGTTTATTCAAATATCACAATGATACTATTATATTTTAAAATCAGAAAAAAAAATCTTTCGTTGTGGTTAGGAGTGTTAGAGTTTAGAGTTAGAGTAAAAGTGAGTTGAATAAAATTGTTATAAAAAAAGTTGAAGTTGCTCATATTTTTTTTTTTTTTTTAAGCGATATTTTTTTTTGATAAATTCAAAAGATAATATAAAAAAAAATAATTTTATATAAAAATTTTTTCATCTTCAAAAATAAAGTCTCCAAGTTTCAAAATACATGTAAAAAATTTTATAAAATTTACATCAAATAGGTTATTTTTAAAAAAACTTATTTTTTAAAAAAATTGTTATTTTTTTTGCTTTAAAAACGTACTAATCAATGTAATGTTTTTGCATATTTCAGACATTATAAAAAGGCTTTTTTTGTTGGGCGAGATGGTCGAAACGGGCTTTTCAAAAAAACAGATACAAACTGTTCCAGTTTATAAAATACCTGTCCGAAAGAAAACTTCCCTTTTTCCGATCTTTTACCTGTTTAGCATTTCGATTATGGTAAATTGCTCTAGAAAAACTTTAAATTTTATATTTTTTTTTTTAAAAAAGTTTTAATAACTTTTGGATTAAAATTTAAAATATACTGGTAAAAAAAAATTATTACCAAAAGAGAGGCAAATTAAAAAATTTTTTTTTA
>JAHBCN010011541.1:0-28797 GCA_019359885.1 Listronotus oregonensis
ATCTCCGTAACGGCTATTTGAAAACCCATAAACATACATATATTTGGAATCAGCATAAATTTTCTATCAGAATCCGACACGTTCGGCGAAATTTGCTCCAGAAAAATACACATTTTCCGGGGAAACCATATCTCCTGGGCTATTTGAAAACCCATAAACATACATATTTCGGAATCAGCATCAAATTTTCTATCAAAACCCCCACACGTTCGGCGAAATTTGCTCCAGTAAAATGACAACTTATTTTCCGTGCGATCCCCCCTATCTCCGTAACGGCTATTTGAAA
Organism: Listronotus oregonensis; assembly: GCA_019359885.1. Classification (NCBI taxonomy): domain Eukaryota; kingdom Metazoa; phylum Arthropoda; class Insecta; order Coleoptera; family Curculionidae; genus Listronotus; species Listronotus oregonensis. The sequence continues at coordinate 287 of JAHBCN010011541.1, forward strand.
ACCCATAAACATACATATTTCGGGAAAATTTTCTACAGAACCACGGGTTCGGCGAAATTTGTCCAGTAAAATGACAATTTTATTTTCCTTTGCGTCCCCCATATCTCCGTAACGGCTATTTAAAAACCCAAAACATCTATAGGAATCACATCAAATTTTCTATCAGAACCCCCAAGTTGGGGAATTTTTTCCCAGAAAATGACACATTGTGGTTAGTTGTGGTTAGTTTGGTTTCTTTAACCCCTTTTTCTTTTAAATTTTACAATAATTTTTTTAAAAATTAACAATAAAATACAATTAATCATATTTCACAAATCATGACAGTATTATATCAATTATTAAAACTAGGTAAATTCAGAAAAAAACACTAAAAAAAAATGTGATATAAAATAAAAATTTTTTTTTTTAATATAGTTTCAGATCCCTGCCCTTTAAAACTTTTTTTTTACACCTTCAATTATTAAAGGAAGTGACTTTTTTTGGCTATTTTTCATTTTTTGCCCCTTAAAAAAAATATTTTTTTTTTTAAAAACAAAATTCCCAAACCCATTTTCTAAACATTACAATTTTTTTTACGTGCTATTGTAAAGTCCACCTGTGGACATCATATGTAGGAAATTACTATTTGCTATACATAAAAAAAGGGTGCGACCCCAATGGTCAAAATACCCCAGGTTTGGAAAAAAAAAAAGTTATCCAAAAAATTGGCCGAAAGAGGGAAAATACAGGAAAGTGAGGTTAGAAACTGAAAACTATTACCAAAAAAAAATTTGTAAACTACTTACCTTTCTGGATTTTTGGGGAAATTTAAAAAAAATGGAATTTGTTTTAGTCTACTTTTTTTGCGTTTCTAGCAGCACAACGATGAACGGTATCCATAATAAACAGAACGCAAAAACAAAACACACCCCGGCAGAAATATCGAACACAACAATTCACTTCAGTGACAAAACACAAATGTGATACGGAGACATATTAGAATTAATATTTATATAGGGATAATGCCAGCTTACAGCCCCTAATATGATTAAATTATTTAATGGGGGTAGGCTGAATACCTCCGGGCTTTTGTCCACTACCTGTGCGACTACCTGAGTGTTGGCACTGTTGCCTTTTTAATGCGCTTGTTTCCCTAAATAAAAATGTTTTTTTTTTTTTTTTTTTTTATTTTAGTATAGACATATTTTAATTAAATAATTATTGGGTAGTTTATGCGTATTGTTGAAATTGTTTACACTTTTTCAAATACCAACTTAATTTTTTTTTTTTTCCTCAAGGTTCCAACTAATCGGGTTTTTTTTAAGGACGGACAATCTTGCAAATAATTTTTTCTTTTGAACACTTTTGACTTATTTTTGCCAAAAAGGGCCCGCCTGTCTTGCGCGACCAATCTGCGCGAAATTTTCCCCCAGCTGACGGGAAATACTGTTTTATATTTTTTGTATAGTGGAATGATTGCAAGCGGGCGATTAAAGCCAAGCCAGTCGCCAGTCAGACAACACAAGTTCATTCTTCGTTATTTTCCGTCTTTCAGTCGGGTGTTTAGACCCTGCGAGCGTACGGGTTCGATGGTTCAATCACAGGTTCAATATTCATAAACGATTTGGTCTGGCATGTCGATTCACTTGAAAAAAATCGATCTCTGATTGATTCAATCAACTATAAATCGATTCACGATTAAATCGAGCTTTAAAAAGGTCGATTTTCGATTAATCGACCCCTTTTTCAAATGTTATGTATCACTTTTAGTTAATTTTATTTTGGGCGAAAAAAAAAAACAATACGGAAAAGTGTAAACTACAAAGTAGGTTCTTTTTTCGATAAATCCCCCCTATTTTCAAATTATAGGAATGCTACACAAACACAATACTGTTTATTTCGTTATTTTAAAAATATAATATTTATTTAAATTTGTTTGATAAATAAAATAAATTTACTGCACAGGCTGTACAGACAGAATGAAAGGTGTTTTTTAATACAGAAACGTTCATAAAAATTTATTTTATTGTTAAATTTCAATCGTCTTACAAAATTTAAAAAACTAAAAACTGCCAAAAAATTTTTTAAACAAGTTTCGTTTTCGGGGTTATCATCATTGATGAGACCAAACTTATTTTTTTTTAAATAAATTTCTCCCTTTCCCCCTTTTGGGCAAATTCCTTGATTTTAACAATTGACTTTTTAAAAACCCTTAAACTTGTTTTTTTATTTTTTTTTACTTTTTTCCCAAATTTAAAATTCAAATTCAACTTTCAAAAAGGGGTTTTTTTTTACCCAAAAAAGAACACTAAAAATTTTTTAAACCGTTTCTTGCCTTGGAAAGAAATTTTTAAAAAATTTAAAAAAAAAAAAGGAAAAATTTCGGAAAACCAAATAAAATAAAAAGGTTACTTTTTTACAAATGACAAGGTTTTTTAAATTTTTTTAAAAAAAGGGAATTCGAAAAATTTGTTACCCAGAAAAGTTAAAAAAAAACACTTTAGGAATTTTTTGGAAATAAACCCCTTTGTTTAAAATTCCAAAAGAGGTTTAAATTGGTTTTAGCAAAAAAACTAAAAAATACATATTTTTTGTTTATTTGTAAAGTTAAGTTATTTTTAAATAGGGAAAATTTTTTTAAAAATTTAAAAAATTTCGGTCTGAAAAATTTTGGTTTTTATTCCCCCCAGGCCATTTTTTAAAAAATTTAAGTTTAAATTTTATTTTCCCCAAATTTTTTGGAACTTTTTTTTGGGGCGGTTTTAAAAAAATTTTTTTAATTTTTTTAAAATTTTTAAAAAAAATAAACTAAATTTTTTAAAATTTTGTATACAGGGGTTTATTGGGGCGCTGATCATGAATCTGAAGTCAAATTTTGTCAGACTCTGCTAGTTTTTGAGTTATAACGCCCCACTTGAACCTAACCTCAAATCTACAAACTTTCCTAAAATTCCTCCTTCTTAAAACTGAAAATGCCCAAAATGAAAGCTAATACACCTATTCTTTTATACGATAAATTTAGTTTTACCTTTATTTAACAATAATTTTTTTTAAAAAAAAAAAAACAAGTGCTTTTCAAAAAATAATATTTTTACTTTCATAAATGTCAACAAAATTGTCTAGGGATTTTAGACAATTTTATGTTGGTACACTAGGGATCGGGAAACAACTGAATGCGCTTACTTTTTAAATTTAAATCGCGAAAAATAAAAATAATTCAAATTTATAAAGTAGGCCATTCAATTGTTTCGTGTGTCCCTGCCGTACCAACATAAAACTGTCTAAAATATCTAGACAATTTTGTTGACATTTATAAAAATAAAAATAATATTTTTGGGAAGTGCTTGTTGTGCTTTTTTATTAAAAATATTTGTTAAATGAAGGTAAAATTAAATTTATTTTATAAAATAATAAATGTATTTCCATAAAATCTTCATTTTGGGTATAATCAGTTTTAAGAAGAGAATTTAGGAAAGTTTGTGCAGTTTTGAGGTTAGGTCCCAGTGAGGCGTTATAGGTCAAAACTAAGAGTGTCCAAAAAATTTAACTTCAGATTCGTATTTAGGGCCCCAAAAAACCCCCGTATAAAAAATTTCAAAATATTGGCCGTAGGCCCAGTAATGAAAAAACTACCATAATTTTTAATAAAAATAGTGTTAGAGGCAAAAATCTATATAAGTAAGTAACAACTCATCTGTTATTTTGGGAGTACCTTTTTCTGACAGAAAGCAATGTAAAGATCCTTATTATTTTTGAAAACAATATATAATTATAACTTGTGGTTGCCTTATGAGCTTCGAATGAGTTTAACCAAAATTCTTGGTTTTGAATGCTATGATCAATTTAAGATCAGCAGTAAAAAAATATATTGGTGTCTGGTCCACCTAAACTTAATATAAAATCAACATATTAATATTATTCTTGCAAAAAACAGGTTTGTTTATAATGTGCCAAGAAAGTGTGTCCTAAGTGTGATCAGATTTTTGGGGTCCTTTGCTGGTGGACAGATTTTTATTCATAATAATTTTTTCCCAATAGACATGTTCCTAAAATATAAGAAATACTTATTTTCCTTTTTATAAGAAGTTAATTATTTTTGTTATGTTCTTTTTCACCAACTGTACTGTTACAGTTTAAAAACCAAGCCAAAAATGTAAAAGTCATTTATCTTAAAAATATAATAGAGTTATTCTTTTACTTTATTCTTTGGCAATTTTTACACCTAAATTTTGACTATAAACGACAATTGGTCAGAAAAAGATAATTAGTTTCTTATACCGGGTGGTGCGTCGCCAAGCGGAACATAGTAACTTTTAAGGGGGTTAATTATTGGCTTCCTTGTACATTTTACATAAAAAATGTAAGATAACTTTTTGAAGAGACCAATCTGACAAACCCTCATGCCAAGTTTCAAAAAAATTTAATAAGCGAATCTTGAATTATTCAGTTATATGTAATTGCAAAATTACCAAATTTTCGGTTCAGGTAAAACCAAACAGACACCAGTCACCAGCAAACAATTTATTATAGGGCTTTGTAAAATCTGACGTACAGCCGAATACAAGTAGTGATGAGCGAGACCGGTCTTGGTCTTGCGGTCTTGGTCTTGGTCTTGCAGCAAGACCAAGACCAAGACCGCCTTTTCACTTGCAAGACCAAGACCGGGGTATGCAAGACCAAGACCGAGGGGTGCAAGACTACGCAAGACCAAGACCGACCTGCAAGACTCTTGCACTTTTGTTACTTTTTTTAAATTATAATATTCAATTTTTATATTCAATATACAGACGTATTTCATACAGACATGACAAAAAATGTGTCGAGAACTGCCTAAAAAGGCGATTATTTTATGAGTAACAGGTTTTTTTAATAAAATAACAATTAAATCGATCACTTCGTTTTTTAATAAAATTATCTAAAAACGATAACTAGTAGATTTAGTAACATGTTTTAAAAATAATAAGATTGTGACTCAATGGTCCGACAAAGCTGGATATCTCCATAACCGTTTACGACAGAGAAAAACTAAGAGTACAAAAGTTATAGAAGCTGAAAATAACTTACCTATTCCTAATGTTTTTTTTTAATTCGGGATCTAGTGATGCCACTTACTGGATCAAAAATTTCCAAAATCCAGGAAAACATTATTTTTGTGCCGCACTGTAAGAAGTGGCATCATTAGATTGCTCCTTTAAACTAAGATATAAATGTAAAAGTGATTTTTTAATAAAAAATATATTTGTCATTTTATATAGGAATACTTTTCATATAAATGAATTTTAAATTTCACTTACGGTTTAGACGGAAAAGTCAAAACAATGCCAAAAGTATAATGATGACGTCATTTTTGTCAAAACTGAAAATGATATATAAAAAACCATCTACGTCGACATTGTACCTATATGACAGTTTAAGAATTTCCAGCATAATATACAGGGAAGCGATTTTTTTAAATTAATTTCTTGCTATAAATTTTCTATTTTAGGTTAAAAGCTAAAAATGAGGAAGTTTTCTTGAGTGAATTTTTTTGAAAATTCTGAAATAGAGAATAATTTTACATTTTACGCCCTTTTTTCTATAATTTTTGTATATTAAGTTTTTTACCATTATGAACGGTTTCGGATATATCGATCTTTGTCGCACTATCGAGCCACCTTGTATATGCAGAATGTTTATAAAGTATTTGTACTAACTTTGTACGGCAAATGTTTGACTAATTTGAACATAGAAAGTTTATTTGAACTGAAAAGATTTCTAAATACCTTTTTTTTGAATTAGAAACCAATGTTTACATATCAAAATTATTTTCATGGAAATTTCACATTTGGTTGAAATTAAAATTTTTTTTTCTGCCCTCAGAGTACTCAGTATTGTAATTTTATATGCTTCTTCAAAGAAAATTTAAATATTTCCTATCACTAAAATGAAGCGCTATAAATAAATAAACCCCTACATTTAAAATATAAATTTATATTAATTTTAAACACAAAATATGTCTCCATCTTTATTTATTTGTATATTAAAAATATATATTTTATCTAAGATTTTAATTTAAATTACCTACCAAAGACCAGCAAGACAGACGGTGGTGCAAGACCAAGATGGTCGGTCTGGTCTTGTTTATCAAAATAAAGGAAAGTTTTTCGTTATCAATCACAACCATTACATTCAAAATAAAGACACGTTAACATTATTTTTTTATCAAAACTTTTATTAAATAACAATTGTTAACTAATACCAATTATTACTATCCATCATTAAAATAATTTTATCAATAGAATTTAATTAAACCAATAGCAGTATCTGAAATATTTTCAATTTATTTTTCCATCAAGCCTATCTGGTCCATTTCAACCATTAAACGTATTGTCAGTAAATTTAGGTCCAAAGCCATGGCAATAAATAATGGTAAATGTTTAACTAAGAAGATCAAAAATAGATCCAAAAAAAAGAACTGAACTCTTAATATTTTACTAGGTGTAGAAAAATAAAATAAAATAAAATCCAATAACTTTTTTAAAAATAATAGAGAATTAATAAAAACATTAATTAATCAAATGTTCAAACAACCCCCCATTAACAGCTAAACAATATCCCAACCGATCATAAATTTCATTTCTAACGTTGCTAAGTTGATATTGCGAAATTTTATTACATTGTAACGAAATAGCGTTTTGTAGCTGGTTTAGATTTTCAAATTTTACACTTTTATAAATGACACTTTTTAAGTGAGCCCATAGAAAGAAGTCATTCGGTGAAAGATCAGGTGACCTGGCTGGCCAAAGTATCCGATACAGTGGACCAATAATATTGCCGTTAAAAGCATTTTCCAGGTACTTTCTAACCATACGAGCATTATGGGCGGGGCAACCATACATTTGGTACCAGATCATTTGATCTTCCCGAACAACTTCTTCCAAGGCGGGTCCAATTTGATTTTGAAATAAGTCCAAATAGGTTTCTGCTGTCAGGTTATAGTCCATAAAAAAGGGTCAAATGATATGGTGTCCGTAATTCTCACGAATACATTTGTTTTTTGGGGATATTGTGTCCGAGTATGAACAAAGCAATGTATGTTCATTTTCTTGGCGCCAATACCGGCAATTCTAAACATTTGGTTTATTGTTGAGGGTGAATGTACATTCATCATTAAAACAAATATTTCTTAAAAAATTACATTGTTATTTGCTCTTTCCATGATTTCAAAACAAAATGCCATTCTTCGCTCTTCATCTCCTTCCAGCAGCTTTTGTTTTTTTTCGAATTTATACGAATACAATGTTTATTTACCTCTTGCCCAAGAACCCTCGTACTAACCATTTTGTTTTCCTCCACACTCAGTAGAATATTATGATCTCTGTTCGCTCTTTCTTCGCTCTATTTTCAGTATCCTGAGTTGAACATTTACAATTATTTATTACGGTACCTTGGATGGAACTTACTGTTTGACAAAATGCTGTTGATGAGGTTGTTCAGAATCAGAGGTCTTGATTCCATAAAGTGGGGTCCTGTGGATTACCAATGGCCCTCTTTAAAGGGCTGCTGACGACACTACTGTTTGCTCCTCTTTGTGCAATTTTAAAGTTCTTTTGATAACGGGATTTTCCCTCTGCTTGGAAGTTTTCTAACCTTGTGCCTATCTACAAAAGGGAAATATAGGGCTGATGTAACTAACTACAGAGGCATTTCGATCATTTCTACGATTCCAAAATTATTCAAGACATCATTACGGATGAACTATTCTCCACCTATAAAGATTATATTTCTCCTTTACCACACGGTTTTTATAGTGGTCGCTCTACGGCAACCAATCTCGCTATATTCCAGAACTATCTTTCTTCTTCAGTTGAGGCTGATCGCCAGGTTGACGCTGTCTATACAGATTTGTCCAGGGCCTTTGACAGTGTGTGTCATGAATTGCTTCTGAGAAAGCTTTTTGATATCGGTATTTCGGGGAGTTACTTAAAGTGGCTCGGTTCCTACTTAGATCACCGTTATCAACGTGTTGTTGTGCTAAACTCGATATCTCGAGACATAGCAGTGACTGTACTGTTTTTGTTGTTCATTATCGATGTCACGTCTTGCTTTACAAATAGTAACTGCTTGTTATTTGCAGATGATTTGAAATTCTTCACCTCCGACACTGCCGATAGTTATGCTTTACAGTCCGATTTAAATCGATTTATAAAATGGTGTGAAGCGAATTCTCTTTCCCTTAATATTGCGAAATGTACTACTATCCATTTCACAAAATCTCTTGCACCCACCCATAATGTCTATAAAATTGGTGACTCAATCCTGAAAACTTCTTCCACAGTGAATGACTTGGGTGTAATTTTTGACGAAGGCTTATCGTTTAACCTTCATATCGACACAATCGTATGCAGAGCATTCAGAATGTTGGGCTTCATCAAGAGAAATTCCCGGCACTTCACCTGCACGAAGGCCATTATGTCACTGTATAACTGCTTGGTAAGAAATGTACACGAATATTGCTCAGTTATCTGGCAGCCCCGTTATGTTTGCCATATCGATAGGATTGAAAGAGTACAACATAAATTTATTAAATATTTGTTATTTAAATATCGTTTTCCGTATCAAGACGTCAGATTGCTTCTGTGTGGTATGCAGACGCTGGAGAATAGACGTAGACAAGCTCTCCTCTTGTTTCTTTATAAACTGGTTAATGGGATGATTCACTGTAGTGATCTGCTGAGTATGGTGGATTTCTTGGTTCCCAGGCGTCGAACTCGTCACACCTCCCTCTTCTTCGTGAAAGGACATAGGACCAATTATGGTCAAAACACGTTTATTGACCGCATGTGTCAAAATTATAACTTATTTTATCACAATTGTGACATCTTCAATATTGGACTGTATTCTCTTAAGAGATGGCTAAGGTTTGGCGACGTCTGATTTAAGATTAAATTTTTAAACCCTTAATCGAGTATTTACTTAATGGAACTATTACAAGTATTGTAAGCTTTTTTATTTTGTATGTATTTTTAAGTTTTTATGTTTTGTATGTTATTTCCTTTTTATATTAATTTTTGTACCATTTAGGGATTTATCCATGTAGTGTACTTTACTGTAAATAAATAAATAAATAAATATAAGTAAATACGTTTAATAGTTGAAATGGACGGAATGGGCTTGGTGGGGAAATAAACTGAAAACATTTCAGATACTGCTCTAAAACTGTTTCCCGCATAATGCCACTTAATTACGGATACTTTTTCGTCGATTGAATAATTCATATATTTTTTCAAATACGGACTGTCACTGATTTATTGACACTTTGCATCATGTCAGGGACAATATTAATTTTACTGGTGTCTGTTTGGTTTTACCTGAACCGAAAATTTGGTGATTTTACAATTATATTTAATTGAATAATTCAAGATTCGCTTATTAAAATTTTTTGAAACTTGGCACGAGGTCTTGCCAGATTGGTCTCTTCAAAAAGTTATCTTACATTTTTTCTGTAAAAAGTACAGGGGAGCCAATAATTGACCCCCTTAAAATTTACATGGGATTTCCTATGTTCCGCTCGGCGACGCACCACCCGGTATAATTGGATGTAGTTCATGTGGTCATCCTCACCTCGCTCCTTGTGTTACAATAAAACCTCGTCGGTAGGTAAAGGTTAATAAAATAAAGACAGCCTTACTGCTTTATCCTGACATAAGTGTTAAGAGCAAGAAAATTTTCTCAACAAGACAACAAGCTAGCCCGGTTTTGCTAAATTTTATTTTATTTTCTATTTACAGATCCACTGATTTTTCTACTGAACAAATAGTGAGTAATGTGAAAATTGATGACACACACACAGTAACATATAATAATAAAAACTCTGGTGAAATAACCTTTGAAGAGTGGAAAATTAAAAATCAGGAAATTGACATCAAGGAGGAACACCAAGAGGACTTAGAAACCAGGTAGGATGACCACTTAAAAATAACTTTATATGAAATGTACAGTACAATTATTAATAGTCCTCCCACCCTTTAACTTTTGAACTGGACAAGATATTCAAGATCGGGTAAAATTTAGGTAAATAGGTTTAAAGTGAGTGGGTTTAACACAAGGAAGTTTAAAGGTGTATGGAAGCCCAATACTGTAGAACAAAATTGTCCAGGTGTGCAGGACAGCGGGAATAGGGGGGTTGGCCCTGCGGAATTTGCGCAATGAATAGTAGATCAGGGCCGGATTTCCATAATTCTTTGTTACTATCTATAAAATTGACATCATCAAATGTCAAATTCCAACATTTACTGTTTTTTTAATTTTTTGCACAAAATTGTTGGTTATTAAAGGATACTACTATAGAATATTTAAAATTATTGTGTAATATTAGATTTTATATCATCTGATATAATATGGAAAGAATAGATGGCGCCACTTTACTGCCTTCTATTTAAATGGTCGATATTTTTGAGTTTTGTATTTTTACCAAAAATCTTTGTAAATAAATAAAAACACGATTTTTTAAAATAAATTTCAAACATTGTATGATAGTATTATGTACTTATCACCAATTTTGTGATAAAAGAAGGGCAAGATAGTGTAAATGAGTTTAATCTAATCCTAAGATTCTGGTTGTACATTAAAAAGTGAAAATTTTTATAACTGCTTTTTAGGCATATACTTTTCACTAATAACAAACATTCATGAGACAGAATAACAGTGGTTAAAAATGTTTAGTAACCTTTGGTACCTGAGTATCCATTGTAACAGTATCCGTTAAATATTATGTGGTACAGTAAAGTCGAGCTTAAAAAGTTGATAATGCAAGATTAAGAAACCAAAAATCTAATTTATTTTAAACAAATGGTATTGTCTCGAAAGTTGCCTCCTCTCCGATTTTGATCAAATTTGTAAGGGGTTTGGCTGATTACAAATCTGAAAAATATCTTTTGGCAACGTTTCGTTTCCGAAATCTTCATCATCAAAGTTGAATATTAAACTAACCTCATTTTTCACTATATTCTCCCCTTTTTTTTGTACAAATTTTGATTTTTACACTAAAGTGGCACACGATTTATGAACACCTTTTAAAACCTTGTATTTTTATTTATTTAACATCTTTTTCCATTAAATTGCGAACTTTTAAGTTCAAAGGCAGCAGCCATATTTGCTTAAAAATAAAAGTGTAAAAAAGGTGTAAAATAAACATAAAAAAAGTTTTTAAAAGGTGTTTGTGAAATATTGTGTGCCAATTTAGTGTAAAAATCAAGAATTTTGTGCAAAAAGAAGGAGGAATAGTGTAAATAAGGTTAGTTTGATTTTCAATTTTGATGATGAATATCTCGAAAACGAAACATTGCCGAATTTTTTTTTAGATTTGTAATCAGCGCCCCAAAAAACTGTACCAAAGTTGTACTTCTTTCATTCAATTAGAGGGACCTGTATATATTAAAATTTGCCTGGTCTGCCCAGTAATCAATAATTTTGATCCTTTAAAAGAGTGTACTAAATTATTAAATGAAATAAAAGTACCTAAATGTAAACCTTATTTTTTCTAATAATCCACAGAAATACACAAACATTGTGGAAATCATCTAAAAGATAGTTAAGATTGCCTTACTTTTCTCACTAATATTTCCTATAAAATTTTCATTTCCTATTATTCATAATTGATATTATATTATTTATTCGGTTACCTAACGTTACGTCTTATAAGAAGCACCTAATTTAAATATAAAAAATACTTACCTAAAGTTAAAAAGACGGGTATGTTACCCTTGGATTTGCAAGACAATTTAATAAACACTAATCACTAAAATAAGAAGGTTTTGATCAATTCAAAAAACTGTACTCCGGCTCTCATAAAATTATAATGTGTTGGCTAACTTCACACTGATTTATCAGTGTGTAAGTAGGCAACACATTAAATTATTTCGTGGAATTTTGTTATTGCGCAGAATCTGCGGGGCCAACTCTGACAGTTATTTTTATACTGGGCTGGACATTTTTTGATCGAATGGGCCATAGCATTGGGCTTCCATACACCTTTAAACTTCCTTGGTTTAACACCCTTCCACCGCGACCGATCGGTCAATTGTGGCTCACACCCCTTTATATTTCTCCCACCAGGTCCAGACTTCTAATAAATCTGATGATCTTCTTGGGAGAGAGATCTTTCACCTCCCCCGGCTACAAGGTGTCATTGCCGAGGATTGCGATTCTGAGTCGTGCCATCCCAGGACACGAACAGAGTCTGTGTTCTGCCGATTCATCCCCCTCCATGCACATGCGGCACTCGGCGTCTTCTGCTAGACCGATCTTGTGCATGTGGTATTTCAATCTGCAGTGTCCCGTGTACAGTCCTATTAGAGTTTTAAGGTGTGCCCTTGATTGCTTCAGTAGTTTGAGGGGCAAAATTAAAATATTCAAAAGCACAAGATAACCTTTTCCGGGACTTAAAAAGATGGTTTGCATGTCATAGTTGACATGACACGTGTAGGCAATAAAAATGTCTTAGTTGAAAGGTTAGTTGATTCATAAATAGCCTGCAAATTTACAGGATTTCTTTGCTTATATTAGTGCGATGCCTGAATGGCCAAGTAGGTATCACGTTTGACCAGCAAATCGAAGGTCCCGAGTTCGATTCTACAATGACTCCAAGAATTTTTTTTATAAAAAAGGTGTGTGCGCTTCTGTTTTTAATACAAAAAGTTTTTGGAGTTGTGGTGGAATCGAACTCGCGTAGTTCGTGCTGATGGACTAACGTGATATACAGTGTGTCCCAAATTGGGCCTACATGTATTGGTAACTCGGGAACCATTAGAGCTACAGTGTTGGTTAAATTAGGAAAGTTTTAGACAATTTAATTGCAAAATTAAATCTGCTTTCAGATTTTATTTATCTTTTATGGTTTTTGAGATAATTAAGAAAAACCAAAATGGTGCATTTTTAAACCCTTTTTTCCCGTAGCTCGCAAACTACCAATTTTTGTTTTTAAATTACTACATTATTAGAACATTTTTTAAGAAGAAATTAATTTAAGTAAAAATATTTTTCTAACTTTATTTGTTTTTGAGATATTTACCCAAACTTTGGATTTTCATTTGACGCCATATTGATTTTTACATTTGAAAAGAGCTCTTCAAGGCTTTTTATTGTTTTCACAAGTCTAGGTTTTCAGATTGCTTAAGCTCTAAAAACGATAATTTTTGTTTATTTGATAGTAGGCTTAGACTAGACTTTTAATGGCCGCCCTTTCATAAAAACAAATGATACATTTAATTTAAATAATGTAAATGTCAAAATTAGCGTGCATCCTATTTCTCGTTTAGAAACGCCTTCACCAAAAATTCAAGTTTTGATTATTTTAAGTATTTACAATAATGGCTCTTAATTATTCCAATGATGAAAAAAGGTGGATATGCTAGAAATTTATTTTAAATCAACAGAAATACAGAAGCTGCAGCACTTGCATACGAAAACAATTTCCGGAACCAACAAACATTTTAGATTCTTTGTTACGAACTTGTTAGCCCATGGATCTTTTGTAAAAACCCAATCCCAAAACTTATACAAAAAATAATGAAGCAAGAGAGGGGATTATATGGAAAACGTTAGAATGATCCCACAACATCGGTTAGAAAAGTGGAAGAACAGACAACAATTCCTAAGTCATCTGTGCATCGGTCTTTAAAAAAAACCCGTTTTCATCCACAAACCATATTGTCCAGGCTCAGGGAATGATTTAATAACTAATCACCCTTAGTCAATGGTTTATTACTAAAAAGTCAAAAACACCAATTTCCAATCCAAGGTTCTCTAGACAGACGAAACCCGGGTTTCAAATTGTGGAATTTTTTTAAAAGGCACAATTATCACTGCTGGGTACAGAAAATCCACATAATTTAGAAGAAAGACGGCTACAAACAAGGTTTGGCTTTAATGTCTGATGTGGCATCATAGGTTATTTAAAATACACCTTTAATTTACGTCTCACAATTAGATAAAACATTTATTTTTCTGTTTTAGACAACCGTTTAATTGGACCATTTATTTTTGAAGAAACTCTGAATGGAGATAGGTATTTGCTACTGCAAGAGCAGATTTTACCGGCCATTAGAAATAAAGTTCCGCAAAATAAAATGAATAATTGGTGGTTCCAGCAAGACGGATGTTCAGCGCACAGTACCAGGTGATGGAGGTCCTTAGAAATACCTTTAATGACAACATAATCTCTAATAATGGGCCAATTGCTTGGCCAGCTAGATCACCGGACATCACACCCCTGATTTTTACCTATGGGGACACGCAAAAAATGAGGTGTACGAGTTTTCTCCGCCCGAAACTAGGCTGGAACTAGAACACAGGGTACGGGATGTGTTTGCTTCCATTAACCGAAACACGTTACGCCGAGTAACCCGCAAGGTGTTGGAAAAATGCGAGAAATGTGTCGAAAATGGAGGAAGACATGTACTGTAATTTTATTTTCTTGTTTACTGATACATTTTTGTTTTTCAGTTGTGTTTAATTATTATTAGTTTAAGGTAATATTAGGAAGTATTAATTTTTGCAAAAAGCATCACTTTTTTTGTATAAGTTTTGAATTTCGCTCTCACAAAAGATCCATAGGGTAAAAAGTTCATTACTAAGAATCTTAAATGTCTATGGTTAGGTTGATGCCGCTCAGGATGTGTATCATTTGTTTTTAATAAAAGGGGTGGCCATTACGCAGTCTAGTCTAAGTCTACTATCAAATAAACAAAAATTATCGTTTTTAGAGCTTTAGCAATCAGAAAACCTAGACTTGTGATATATCAATAAAAAGCTCTTGAGGAGATCTTTTCAAAAATGTAAAAATCCAATATGGCGTCCGTATAAAAATCCAAAGTTTGGGTAAATATCTCAAAAACCAATAAAGTTAGAAAAACATTTTTACTTAAATTAAATTCTTCTAAAAAAAAAGTGTTCTAATAATGTAGTAATCTTAAAACCGTAAAATTGATAGTTTGCGAGCTACAGGCAAAAGTTAAAAATGCACCATTTTGTTTTTTTAATTATCTTAAAAACCATAAAAGATAAATAAAATCTGAAAGCAGATTTAATTTTGCAATTAAATTGTCTAAAACTTTCCTAATTTAACCAACACTGTAGCTCTAATGGTTCCCGAGTTACCAATACATGTAGGCCTAATTTGGGACACACTGTATACCGAACTGCTGTAGATAAAAACATAGGAGGAAATAGTTTATCACGAAAACCGCTAGATTTTTTGAGCAAAAGAAAACTTCTATTTACAAAAGTATTTTATATCGACCATCAGGTTATAGGATCTTCATAACTTGGATTTCCATTATTGTTATGGCGCATATTATTATCAGCTAAAGACCACAGGAAATTAGTGGGATGATAAGGGTTCGGATTTGTGATAGTAATATATCTCTTGTGGGTGGATATAAATATAGATTAACGAAGTAATGCCACGTGCATGTTATGAAATACTGACGACCAATTTTAATATTGATTACAGATGTGCAATACAATTTGTGCGTCTAATTAAAGCGTAATTGTAAGTGGATTTTATTAAATATAAAAAGTTAGATAATTTGTAATAAATACCTATAACTATTACCAGTTAAATTTAAATTAGTGATACATAAAAAAATTGCTTTAAATATACTAAGTAACAAAAATATAATAAATACCAGTTTATGTACAGGGTGGGCATTTTATTAGGGTCCTATACATTTTCTCAGAAACTGTAGACTTTTGAGAAAAAAAGTTTGAACAGAGTGTTCAATGTGTTGGCCACCGGTGTTCACTTTCTTATTTTAAATAGGATACCCTATAAATTATTATATTTAGATAGCGCCTCCAAAGACGAGTTTAACGATATATAACAGTATGGGTCTGTGTCGCAACGTTTTGAATTTATTGACGTTTTTCTTTAATTTTTGACCTATCTTTAAATTAATAAAAAGAAAGTAAACATTCCTTTTTCTAAAATTTGTTTACGTAAAAAAATTACAAAAGCTTATTTTATCATTTTAAAATGTTACAGTGTTGCCATATTTTGTCCATCGTAAAATTTCTTGAATTTTTTAAAAGACCTTCTCAACGATATATAACAACATGAGTCTGCGAGTCACCGTTTTAAACTTATGGATGATTGTCTTCAGGAAAAGTCAACCTATTATTTTTCCAACTACATCCTGTATACCTAATATTATGAATCAATGCAATAAATTTGGTTTAAAATAAGTTTACCAAATCTTTTAAATTAATTCATAATATAAAGTGTAGTGTGGTTAAAAAAAGAAAAATACTTTTCCTGAAAACAATAATTCATAAGTTCGAACGGTGACCCATGTTGTTATACATCGTTGAAAAGGACTCTTTAAATTCTTTATATAGATTTGGTATTATATACAGGAAGTTGCATTTAAAAAACTCACGAAATTTTACGATAGACAAAACATGGCAACACTGTAACATTTTTATAATATATAAGGAAAAATATAAATGTTCTATAGTTTTCTAGCGGATTCATGTTTCAGTTTGTTTTTATTTGGGTTACTCGCCTTTCTACTTTTTGGAAAATGGAACCCTCTTGGTCCGGGATCCGGGGTATTCGGGCTGACCCTGTCCAGCCCTATTGACCCCTATGAACTTGCAGATCGGCTGCAACAAAAAAGAAGAAAACCCCCTTACTTATGACAAAACGTCAAAATGCTGCAGCTATCAGAATAGGCGTTTTTTGATTTTTTTTTTTAGCTTATTGCAAAGACATGAAAATAAAGGCCAAAAATATTTTTTCCCCATTTTTTTTGGGCCCCCGGAAACACCTTAAAAAACAATTTTAAGTTTGAATTTTGTAGGCCCGTAAAGTCACGGCCCTAAATTTTCTATTGGTGGAATTTCTGCTTTGTTGTCAGCTTTTTGATTTGATACGCCTGTCATCAAATATCGATATGCCAACATCTACAAAGTTGGCGTTTCCTGTCAATTGTCATATTGTCAATGTCAACCTGTATAACCTCTAATATTTATTAATAATTTTTAATTTGTAAATAGTGTGTTCTTTCTAAATATTCCAATTTATTACTATTGTTATTATTATCGCCAAACTTTCCTTGATATGAACCCTTTTTACAAGTAAATTTCCGTTATTTTATTCAAAATGAAAAAAAGTGTATTGTTATTATATGCGAAACCAGAAGCCGGCCGAGTTTAGGATCTTCAAAAATATTCTTTTCTCTTCCAAAACAAGACGATAGGTGAAAAGCCTGGTATGCTGCTGTAGGTATTGAGAAAATGCCCAAAAGACATGCCTATTATTGTTGTGAAAACCATTTTGATGTAATTTTTTATGTTTTAGTCCAATTGAAACTATTTAGGTAGTCTGGCTGTTTTTTAGTGTAAAGTCTAAAAGCATTTTGCATTTTAGCATTTCGTTAAAATCGATACGATTGTCGAACGATAGTTCCTAAACAGACTTGGCATCCATGTTGAATTTGTTTGGGTTTAAAGGGAGTGGCGGGCTATTTAAATTACAATGATAATTAAACCTTAAATAGAAAAGTAAGGGGTTTGTATTTTTCCGTGTTATTTAGCAGGTTTTGTTAATTGTGTTTCTACTTTTAATTTTTACACACAACATTATCAATATCATTGAGTGAAAATATATTTCCTAATTTTTTAAAACCCAAAAAAAATTTTTAAAATTTAGATTTTTTTTTATTATTTTTGTCTTGACAACGGTAGCCGACTTGCCACCGAAACGTAGACTAATATTTGTAATTTTTTGGGGTTTTTTCTTTTTTGTTGCAGGGATCTGCAAGTTCATAGGGTCAATAGGCTGGACAGGTCAGCCCGAATACCCCGGGACCCGGACCAAGAGGGTCCCATTTTCCAAAAAGTAGAAAGGCGAGTAACCCAAATAAAAACAAACATTAAAAAAATTGCCAGCGAATATAGATAAATTAGGCTTCTGTAATTCTTGTTACGTGAACAAATTAAAAAAGGAATATTTACCGTATTTGTAATAATTTAAAAATAGGTCAAAAATTAAAGAAAAACTTCAATAAATTCGAAACGCGACACAGACCCATACTGTTACATATCATTGAACTTGTTTTTGGAAGCGATTTCTAAATATTCAGGGTGATTCATGAGGAAAAGTCAATACTTCAGGTATGAGTCACGGTCCAAAAATAAACCTAAAAGTCCATACACATATGGGTCCGCAAGGCCTTCGTCTCCGAAATACAGGGTGTTTAATTTTTCTATTTTTTAAATAAAATGTATGATAATGTAAATATTAGGGTAAAATTTGGTATCCGGGGATTTTTTGGTATGACGGATCGAATCTAATCCTATTACGGCTCTTACTTGTAGGGGGAGCCACCTACACGTCTTTTTACTATTTTGAACAACCACAACTTTTTGGTACGGCCCTGTATTACATTTTTAAGTAAATTAAATAACTGTTTTGTCATTTTTACGTCAAAAAGGTATACCTGTTAAAAGTCGATATGAGCAACCGTTTTCGAGATATTTGGATTTAAAAAAAATACCACGCATGACACGCATCTGATTTTATAATAGCAAAATTTGAAAAAAATTAAACAAAATGTATAATTAAACGATATGTATTTTAATTTTCAATTAAATCATTGTTCTCAAATTATGTTCAGCAAAACCTAAAAAAAAAATAAAAAAAATAATAATAATATAAATAAAAACTTTAACACCCTGTATATCGGAAACGAAGGCTTTGCGGACCCATATTTGTATAGACTTTTATGCTTATTTTTAGACCCTGAGTACGTACCTAAAGTATTGACATTTCCTCATGAATCACCCTGTATAATAATAAATGAGGTGTCCCATTTAAAATAAGGAAGTGAACACCGGCGGCCAACACAATGAACACCCTGTATATGTGAAAGTAAAATTAATTAAAAGTATAATTTTATCGAAGAAACTTTGGTCCCATCTTTATTTTTCAAAAGTCTGCAGTTTCTGAGAAAATGTATAGGACCCTAATAAAATGCCCTCCCTGTACAATACTGGGGGCGATATAAAAAAAAGTGAACAGAATACTACATGTTCATATATATTTTTTTGTATATCTTAAAAGATATTGGCTCCCAAAGAGCTCCGACGAAAGTCTTTAAGTCATAATTAATAAACCACCAGGTATATTTCAATTTTATTTAGTTAAGATGTAAAACCAAGCACGATTTTGTTAATTACTATCAAAGCTGCAAGAACGGACTAGCTGTGATACTCATGTCTCCGTTTTTTACGTCCTGGTTAAAAATTTAGTACTCTTTGTTTATGTCGCTAGTCCTAAACGACGGTCATGAAACCTCTTCCGGGACTGCCTCCTCTGCATATTTACTTGGAGCAAGGTGGGCAACCTACAGACTCTATCAAGCGGTCAGCAATAAACCGCAGGCGTGTCATATGGAGAGCACCAGTCTCCTCAGGAGTGTGCTGACCTGTGACAGACTAGAAATGTCTTCAGACATAATGCCTACAACAACCAACTACAAAGAACCTTACAGTATAATCTACCCACAAAGGGAGGACTGTAGTCGAAAAGCGACCGACTTGCTGCGCGCTGACATCTGTTGGTACATCGACCTCTCCAGAACCAAAGACGGTGTTGAAGCTGGAGTATACGGACAGAGGCCGAGGGCAGAGTTTTCCTTTAGCCTGGGCGCTCTTGAAACTATATTTCAAGCGGAGGTATTTGCTATTGAGATGTGTGCTAGAACGCTGGTTGATTGGTACTGCACACGTAAGACAGTTAAAATATTCTCCGACAGTCAAGCAGCTCTTAAGGCTCTTGATCCCAGTCGGTATAATTCGAAGTCCGTCCGGAATTGCAAGGATGCGCTAACCAAACTGGGTCGGAACAACAAGGCTTCCCAACTATGGACATACCAAAAGGGGGGTGGAGACAAAATTCAGAGGGCCGGAACCTGTCATCGGTGTATCTTATAAAATGACCAAGCAGTTCATATCATCTTGGACACAAAGAAAAAATCTTTGGTACTGACATGGACTTCCGGGTCTCAGACAATCAAAGGCCTTTATAAGCCCACCGAATCAACAATGTACCGTCAAACTTCTGGTACAATTAAGGGCACATCTTAAAACTCTAGCGGGACTTTTTTTTAGTCGCAGTGCTACCCTCGGATCCACCCCATTTCAACCCTTAAGTACGTCCGAGGGCCGAAAAATATTCAAAATGAATTGATCCAACTCTCGCACTGCTCTCAAATTTTCATAGGATCGTCTTAAAGTCATAAAAAAGCTGGATTTTTTTTTTAGTCGCAGTGCTACCCTCGGATCTACCCCTTTTCAACCCTTAAGTACGTCCGAGGGCCGAAAAATATTCAAAATGAATTGATCCAACTCTGGCACCGCTCTGAAATTTTCATAGGATCATCTTAAAATCATAAAAAAGCTGGATTTTTTTTAGTCGTAGTGCTACCCTCGGATCCACCCCTTTTCAACCCTTAAGTACGTCCGAGGGCCGAAAAATATTCAAAATGAATTGATCCAACTCTCGCACCGCTCTGAAATTTTCATAGGATCGTCTTAAAGTCATAAAAAAGCTGGAATTTTTTTTTAGTCGCAGTGCTACCCTCGGATCCACCCCTTTTCAACCCTCAAGTACGTCCAAGGGCCGAAAAAAATTCTAAATAAATTGATCCAACTCTCGCATCGGTCTAAAATTTTTATAGCATCGTCTTAAAGTCATAAAAAAGCTGGATTTTTTTTGGTGGGATGTTACCCTTGGAACCACCCCTTTTTAACCCTCAAGTACGTCCAAGGGCCGAAAAAAATTCTAAATAAATTGATCCAACTCTCGCATCGGTCTAAAATTTTTATAGCATCGTCTTAAAGTCATAAAAAAGCTGGATTTTTTTTTTGGTGGGATGTTACCCTTGGAACCACCCTTTTTAACCCTCAAGTACGTCCAAGGCCCGAAAAAAATCCTAAATAAATTGATCCAACTCTCGCATCGGTCTGAAATATTTATACGATCGTCTTAAAGTCATAACTGGAAAAAAAATTTGGCACGATGTTACCCTTGGAACCACCCCTTTCCAAAATCAAAATCCAACTCTCGCATCGATCGTCTTTCCGGGCCGTATGAACGGGACACTTATCTTGCTGAAAAATAAAATTTCTGTCCGGAAATCGATCCAGTACAGAAGCAACATTATATTCATTAGTAGATCTATATATACCTCCGCATTGAACCTTCCTTTGATAAAATAACATACACCAAGTCCTTGTGCACTCAGCCACCCCCAATTATTTACCGAAAATCGCCCACTACTTCTGTCCTTTTAGGTATTTTTTTTTTCAAATCGTGTTCCTTGAGGCCTGTATCCCATTGTAGCACGACTGAAACACTTTTTTATCGGTGATTATTATATTTTCCCAAAAAATCGAAGATTCCAAGTAAAACTGTAGAGCAAATCCAATGCGTTGTTCTTTATTTGCATTTGTTAGATACGGTTTTAAGGCTGCCGGGTGGCAGCGCAATTCGGATATTTGCCTTATTCTTCGCCGTGCCGTTCTAACCGATGCTGGGAAATTGCTCTCCGTTTTTGCTGTAACTACAGATTTAAATGGTTTGTTTCTCAAAACATTAACTAAATTATTGTCTTGTTCTTGATTTGAAAGTTTGGGGCGACCACTTTTAGCTCTTCTCTCAAAAGAGTGTGTTTCCTGTTTTAACAAAATGAATAGTACTCTTTGTGATGTTAAGCTCTTCCGCCATATCCCTTTCTGGCCAATCTCTTTGAATAATTAATACTTTTTGATTCAAATTTAGGTTTGATATTTAAAAAAATATTTTTAGACACTGACAACGGACATCTGTTTTTTTATTGGGTTTTTTTAACAAGTATTTATATTCAGTAGAACGTGGCATAAGCCTATTTTACGAAAGGAAAAAAGAATTGCTCAAGATTTAATGGCCCATTTTTTGGGTTACTTTTGGGGGAAAAAAAAAAAAAGGATTTTTTAAAACCCCAAGGGTTTTTTAGAAGGGGAATTTTTCCCTTTTGGAAAGTTCCCAAAACCGGGCCCGTTATGGATACCTTAGACCCCCAAATGGAAAAATTGTTTTTTTTTTTGGGGAAGCAATATTTAAATTTTTTCGAACAAATTAAAATTTTTTTAAGGCTTTAGCTATTTAAATTTAATCTAATTTTGTGAATTATGCTTTAAATAATTATAATCATGCATTGTTTCTATTTATCGTATTTTGTATTATTTACCCCGGTGTTAATATTTGTAAAAATTAATAAAATAAAAAAAGTTGGTCCTTTAGGTCTGGTTTTTGACACTGTCAGAATTTATTTGTGAAGTACCTTTCCCAAAAAGGTGATATATAAAGGTATACAAAATCAAAGTTATACCTACGAAACTTTTTAGTGAAATACAAATTTAAACCGAAAAGATGATTACTATCTAAACTCTAAAATCTAACTTTTTAACCCTTAAAAATTACCCTTAATAACAGAATTACAAAAAAATTGTTTTTTTTTTCATCCTAAAATTATTTAATGGCGCATATATTGTAGATTTTTTTTAAATAGTTTACGGTATAATAAATATTAAATAACAATAATTTAATCCTTAAATAACCATGGGGTGGTTTGTGATTCACAAAAAAAAATATTTCTGACAAATCCAAATATTTTAATGATACTTATAATATATGAAAACTAAATAAAATTTATTATTAACTTACAGTACAGTACAATTTATCGCATTGTTTTAACTTTCGAAAACCAACCCTAGCAACGGAAAATGTTTAATTATTCAGTTATTTTCAAAAACGACTCTATTGAAAAAAAAATATACAGAAGTAATGAGACACAAAGCAACAGCAGGTCCCTTAGGTCCAAATAATGCAAATAACGTAAACTTGCCTTATCCCAATGTTTATAATAACTGAGATACATGGTGTTAAACTTTTAATTTTGTTTTCGTTTTTTCGTAAACATACACGAATACTCCGCTTAAACATCTTTAGTTCAACAAAAAGAAATACACAAGAGATTGAGCTTCAACAATAATACAAATTGTAGAATAAATATAACCATTAATCATAACGGTTCCGTTCAAAATTAATTACCTTAGATTTAATTAGCTTGTAATTTTTTTTTGTTAATTTGTTTTACTGTTTTAAAAATAAAAATAAATAATCGCAATTTTCTTAAATCATTTTTTGCGATGTTTTTTGTTTATGTTGTTTTCAGGTACCTAAGTATAATAAAAATATCGTTCATTACACGTCCAGAAATGGATTTTTCCGTTCTTGCATGACTTTCCGTGTTCTGCTGCGCCTCACACGAGAATTTGTCATGCGCGCACGGAAAAATCGTCATATCCGTACTGGTAATGAAATATACTATAATTTTATATTTATCAAACAATTAATCAACTTGTGTGCTGATTTTTTTGTCAGAAAAAGTAATTTTGTTTTTTTTTTGTTATAACTTCGTTAATTTTTATACTAATGTCTTTCAATCGAGTTCATTTTAAAAGATTATTTATAGTACTTAAAAAATATTTAGCATAGTTGTCTGTAAAACTTTTTTTTTATTTGTTTAACGTTTAATGCCGTTAATGTCCAGTAGTTTAAAAAAATGTTTTCAACCAGCCGTTTCTCAGCACCTATTGCACATTTATGGATGAAAGTAAAAATTAATGTTTTCCTTTTTTTATAGACCTAATTTTTTTCTAATATTTTTTTTGTAAATTTTCCAAGTTATTTGAGAAAAACTATTAATAAACGTGTTTCTTTTTAATGAAAAAAGACCATTTTCAATCAGGAATACCTCAGAAAAAATTGACTTGCCGAAAATTGTTCATTAGGAACTTTTTGCTTGGAATTTGCCCCTTTATCGATTTTCGAAGTTATTTTTAATGGTATATTTTTCCCCCCTATTGGATTGGACCGGTACATTATAATTCCTGAGGGAAAACCCTCATTTACTGTACTAAATGCTTATATAAAATTAACAACCCTAAATAGAGTCATTGAAAGTAAAGTTATCAAAAATATCTATTTTTTCACAAAATATTTTTATTTTGTCTTAAATCTATTTTCCACAAAAGTATAAAACAGGATAAAAATAGTATATCGAAAACCAGGAAATGTGTAATTTAGAGCGCTGTAGTCTCCGGCCTGCGATAAATTTCAGTAAATAGAATTTGGGCAAGCTAACTGAATCGACTGCTAAATCAAGCTGCATTTTGAACTTTGTAAATATTGGAAAATCACGTACAAGCGGTTTATTGCTCTATTTAATCCAGTTATAAAGAAAATGCTTTCTTTTACATATATATTTTATTTTAATAATAATTGGTAGAGTTTCGTTGTAGACCATATTATAAAATTTGCTTATACTTTTGCTTTGGAATCACAGAAAAAAACAGACATTAAAAAAAAATTCTACCATTGTGCAAAAAGTTGGTATTTTTTGCACGATCCACTGTGTCAAAAGTTTAATTTTTTGCACTAGTGCTTAAAGTTAATTAACCTATGCTATGCTCTTGTCCGCTTGTATCCAGTGGAATTTATTTAACTCAAAACAATACATGCACTGCTGTGCCTATCAATTTAATATAAACTTTCAGGGCCGAATCTGAGGGGGGATTTTTGGGGGTTCAAACCTCCCCCACCTAAAAATCCCGAAAATCTTATTACGTAAAATAAAATAAAAACGACTGGTAACTATATCTCTTGACCAGTGAGTTTATCATTAGTATGTTAACATCGTCGACTTTATTTGCTTTTACTGTACCGTTATGCAGAATTCTACAGATGGAGATCTTTAGAGCTGTTGAGCATGTGAATTATGTTATTGCTAAGATCAGGACTATTAAACTAATATAGATTAAGAATTTAAAATATTTTTAAACAAATCCGAAGATATTATAAAGTCTGTAGATGACGAAGAATGCATAAAATACCTAGAATAGTTTCACGAAAGCAAAATCGTTCTAATGTCTTAGTAGCTACTGCAGAAAAATACTTTCGAAACACAATTGCAATTCCTTTTTTGATCACTTTATCGAAAAGCTATCTGCAAGATTTGCTAATTACGAGAAATCACTATATCAAATATGTGCGAAGCACACACACTATAAAGATAGATGACTTGTTATTATATGAGAAATTTTTGGACCTAGATACGTTATCTGCAAAATTACATTTGTGAAGACAAAAATGAATTTAGTTGCCTTAAGCAGAAAGGCTCAAAAATGCTCTTGATGCTTTTTTGTTTTCTAATATTCATACTTTGTTGCAAATTCTGGCCATATTACCTGTATCTACAGCCACCTCGGAAAGATCATTTTCATCGCTAAAACGTTTAAAAGACTATTTGCACAATTCAACTGGCCAAAAGAGACTAACAGGACTTGCTTTTTTAAGCGTACATAGAAATATTAAAATTGATTCTGCGGAAGTCTTAAATCATTTTGCAAGCGGAAAAGCAAATAAGTAGTCAAGTAATTATTATTTTTAAAATTTTAACGTGTATTTTTAGATTAACCTGATATTTTTTTTTAGTAAAACCCATTTATATATATTTTTTAATTCCTAGTTTATTAAATGCCACTGGCCTACCCTCCCTCCCCCAAAATTTTGATCCAGATACGGCACTGTAAACAGTCCTAAGATTATCCTGCCCCACATTTTAAGGGAATGGAATGCCTCAAAACCTCATATTCGAGCCCCAAAATTGACATATTTTTAGTTTTTTTAACACATGTATTTTACACAAGTTTAAAACGAATGTTTTTTATGGCCACCCTTAATATAGTTTCGTAATTACAGCAGCAAGACTACATACGGCCTTTGATAGCTACCATTTTTGTAATTTATACGATGTTGTCAGTTTACAATTTTAATATTTTGTTGTTAAGCTGTAAAAAATGTCGAGTTTAAATAGTGAGGAAGAGAATATTTTGTACATCGATATTAAATTTCATATTTAAAAAATTAGAGATACTAGCCATCGACCTTATGGTTGGAATTTTAATGTTAAAGGCTTCACTTTTAATCAATGAGAATGTGAATATTCGACATTTTAAAAAAAATTTTTGGGGTTTTTTTCAATTTTTTTTTTTAAAAAAACCCCTTTACCTTTTTTAAAACCCCCCCTTTTTTGAAAAAAAAAAAAAAAAAAAAAAAAATTTTTTTTTTAAAAAATTTTTAAAATTTAAAATTTTTTTTTTAAATAAAAAAAAAAATTTTTTAAAAAAAATTTTTTTTTTAAAAATTTTTTTTTTTTTTTCCCTTTTTTTTTTAAAAAAATTTTTTTTTTTTTTTAAAAAAAAAACCCCCTTTTTTTTTTTTAAAAAATTTTTTAATTTGGAAAAATTTTAAAAAAAAAAATTTAAAATTTTAAGGAAAAAAAAAAAAATTTTTTTTTTAAAAATTTTTTAAAATTTTTAAAAATTTTTTTCCCCCCCCAATTATTTTTTGGGTTTGGGGGGGGGGAAAAATTTTTAAAAAAAAATTTTTTTAAAAATTTTTTTTTAAATTTTAAAGGGTTTTTTTTAAAAAAAAATTTTTTTAAAAAAAAAAATTTTTAAATTTAATTTTTTTAAAAAAAAACCCCCCCAAAAAAAAAAAAAAAATTTTTTTTAAAAAAAGTTTTTTAAAAAAAAATTTTTTTTTTCCAATGGGGTTTTCCCCCGGGGGGTTTTTTTGGGGGTTTTTTTAAAAAACCCCCCCCCCCAAATTTTCAAAAAACCCCTTTTTTAAAAAAAAATTTTTTTTAAAAAGTTTTTTTTAAAAAAAATTTTTTTTCGGTTTTTTAAAAAAAAAAAATTTTTTTCCAAAAAGGGGTTTTTAAAAAAGGTTGAAAAAAAACCCCCCAAAAAAAAATTTTTTTAAAAAAATTTATTTAAAAAAAACCCCCGGGCCTTTTTTTTTAAAAATTTTTAAAAAAAAAAGGGTTTTTTAAAAAAGGGGTTTTTTAAAAATTTTTAAAAAATTTTTTTTAAAAAAAAAAATTTTTTAAAAAAAAATTTTTGTAAAAAAGGAAAAAATTTTTTTTAAAAAATTTTTTTTTAAAAAGGGTTTTTTTTGGGAAAAATTTTTTTTTTTTTTTTTTTTTTGGGTTTTTGTTTTTTTTTTTTAAAAAAAAATTTTTTTTTTTTTTCAAAAAATTTTTTTTTTTTTAAAAAAAAAAAAAACCCAAACCCAAAAAAAATTTTTTTAAAAATTTTTCCCTTTTTTTTTGAAAAAAATTTTTTTGGGGAAATTTTTAAACCCCCCAAAAAAAAATTTTTTCCCCCAAAAACCCTTTTTTAAAAAATTTTTTTAAGGCCCTTTTTTGGGGAAAAAAAAATTTTTTAAAAATTTTTTGGGGGTTTTAAAAAAATTTAAAAAAAAAATTTTTTTTTTTTTTTAAAAAAAAAAATTTTAAATTTTAAAAAATTTTTTTTTCAGAAATTGTGTTTATACTTTTTTTCTTTTTCATAACATACTAGTTAATGATTTTTTTTGTCCAAGTTTTTTCGGGAAAATTTTAAAGGGAAAAAAATTTTATATAAATTATTTAAAGAATCTAAAAAAAAAAAGGTAATTTTTTTTTTTTTAACCCCCGCAAAAAAGGGGGGGAAAAAAAATTTTAAAATTTTTTTTTAAATTTGGGGGGGAAAAAAATTAAAAAAAAAAAAATTGTAGAACGAAAAAATTTTTAAAAAAATTTTTAAAAAAAAATTTAAAAATTTTTAGATAGGGTAGCCAGAAGGGATAATAAAGCCCTTTAAAAAAACAAAAAAATTGGAAAAAAAAACTCCGGGTTTTTTAAAATTTTTTTTATAATTAACAACTTTAATTTTAAAAAAATTTTTTTTTTTTGAATTAAAGTTGTTAATTATATTTTAATTTTTAAAAAAAAAACAATGAGTTTTTTTAAATTTTTCCCCAAAAAATTTTTTATTTTTTAAAAATTGCTGTTTTTTCCCCTTGCTTCTAGCTACCCTATCTCAGTTAATTTTAATTTTAGGAAAAAAATTATATAATCATTTTTTTGTGGGTTTTTTTTTCTAAACTTATTTTAAAATTTAAGGGCCTACCTTTTTTTAAAAATTTAAAAAAAACACTTTTATAATTTTTTTCACCCCTTCCCGGGTTGAATTAAAAAAAAAACAGTTCGTTTTTAGATTCTTTAAAAAAAAAATTATATCAAAAATTTAAGTTTTAACCTTAAATTCGTATTTCACGAGCTATTTTCTTGAACTAGTTTTTGTTCTGGAATGGAACTTTACAATTGTTGGCATGTTTGACAAAAACAAATTAAAATTAAAATTTTTTTTATTAAGCTATATTTTTAACAAGGTTGTACTTTTAAACGTTCTAAAATATACCGGGTGCCCATGAGATTACTTTTTGGCTCCATTTCTTATTTTTTTAAATCGATATTAAAGAAACTTAATAGGTTTGTTATTGTAATTAAATGTTTTTTGTGCATATTTTTTTCAGCTTTTCTGATTCCGGTTTCATC
>JAHBCN010011542.1:0-28844 GCA_019359885.1 Listronotus oregonensis
GTCCGAGGCACCCCTCTTCGCCCAAACCTTCAAAAGAGTAAAGCAATACAGGAACTGCTAGCATGTTATACAAGGACCTTATTTATTCCAGATAATTCCGAATCCCAAATTTCCGAAACGTTTGGGCGACCAAATATCGATTTCTCGTTGTTTTGTAGGGGCGGAGTAGACGCTACCCAAAGCGGGCAGTTTTCCGTTTCCGTATCGGCCCTTCTCTAGCAAGTTTTCCCGTCGGAACCGAACTTTTATTATTATTATTATTATTTTATTATTTAGAGTTAAAAATATGAATAAAGATTCGCTCTATTTACTTGGGCCTAATTTTTTTTACCTCCCAAAAATAGAACGATTCAACGTGACTTACAAGTGTTTTTGTTTAATTTCTCGGCAAAAACTAATGATTTCAAAACTAAAAGTAAAAACCGCAAAGCGCTAAAAGTTTTGTTAATTTTTACCAATTGTTTCCTTATACCCACATTTTTTCCTGCTCTTGAAATAATGCAGATAAATTGAAATATTTCTATTTAGTAGGTAAAACCGCAAAATTTGTTTCATCTGAAACGTTATCTGCGGCTTGAGCTAAATTTAAACCTCGCGAATTGCATTGTAGTATTTAAAGTTAAAAAAATAATAATAACTTGCAGTCTCGTTTCTAGTCCAATGCCGTGACAAATATTTTTACATATTTCAAAATTATACATTGCAAAATAAATAATTTAATTTACCGTTAACACTTCTCTATACGAGGCGCTCTGCAATTTGTGCAGGACGCGGCAGCAGCAAAAGCAGTTCAAATGGTCAGTTTCCTATGCAAAGCATGAAAACAAACGCAAAAAACCATTGTTGGTAGACGTAAGATCAACCAACCGTTATAGAACTGCTCTTCAGGTGTTCCTAATGCATGTTTAATGTTTTTTGTTTATTTTTTTGCAAAAACAAACCTACAATTATGGTTTTTAATCCTGGTTTTAAAATACGGTTACAAAATATGTAAATATAGAAAAAAACAATTTAAGTAGAAATAATTACTTTATGTTTGTACAGATTATTTATTTATTCGGAACTCAAAGGAAGTATTTTTGTTTTTGTATCAAAAACATAGTTAAAAACAACTAATAATTATTATAAAATTATTTTAAGTTATTCGCAAGAAATGCTAGAAAAGATCTCTCCGGTCCAGGTCCCGGAGTGCACTCACAAAATCGATTTACTCTTCTGAACTTGCGGATCACCAAAAACTACTAAAAAAACTCTTCTAAAATCTACCAGTTACAAGTTGGTAACATATCATTCCTAAGCTGTAAAAAATATTCATTTTAAATATATGTATATATATTAAATATATACTTCACACTGGAATTACGGGAAATTTTAATAATATTTTATTATGTAGAAAAGTTTCGTTTTTACGAAGTAAAAAATTACATAAATCATACAATAAGAAGTATTTACACGCTGTTTGAATGCGTAATCTTTTTAAAATGTAGTAGTAACAACTTTTAATAAGTTTTTTATGACGTTTTATGTTGGCTGATATTGGTTAAGATAAATATTGGTTTTATTTTGCCGTTTAATCTCACAGCAATATATTTTTAAGCAAAAATATGCGTATGTATTATATGAGGAAGTATTAATAAATTCTGGTCTAGTGTACGGGGTGTCCAAAAAATACGTGTACAAAACTCTATTACAGACTTTTGACGTAAAGATATCTTAATTTCACCCGGGTCAATTAAATCGGAAATTGCTTACTTTAGCCTGTTAAGGGCAATTTTAAAAAACACAGTTTTTTATAAATTTCCTTAAATCGGGCTTATTAATTTTATTGTTTTTTGGTATATAGTCGGACTCTACAAAATTACGTTTCTCACTGGATAAGTGATTCGGCTATAAAAAAGTAAAATTTTATGACGATATTAAAAAACTCTTTTTTGATTTATAGTCATTTTTGTACGGTTACGTAATTTTGCTACTTGCTAGATCATGTCATCTGTAAGTGATGTTTACAAATTATTGATCAATAAGTGAATACCTACCGACTCCTTATTGGTAAGTAATCGTCGTATCGTATCGTAACATGATGAGTTCCCTCGCTGGGGTCCTGAGCACTGACGCCTAAGTCCATTATGCTCTACACCAAACCTTAAGCATATGCAGGACAACAATTTTTCAACATTATACTGATTTTTATGGACAAACTTCTGGCATGGCCATCACCATCATTAAGTGATATTTTTATGGAATATTTTAAATCTAACTTTTAAAAAATTATCATTATTAACCTTTAGTGTGGTAGGGATATATAGATGACATTATTTTTATTTATTAACATGCCGAAGATTGGTGTTCGGGTATCTTACCAGACATAATTAGGAAGAACCAACTATTAATTTTACTTTAGAAAAAGAACCAGATAGACCTGGAGCCGAGAGGGTTTTTGCATGTATCATAGGCCCCAAGCCAAGGCTTTGGAGAATGATAGACATCGTTATTTTCCACTTTGATTTCTTGGTATGGCATCCCTAAAGTGTAGCTTATAGGAGGGGTGAATTTTTAAACGTGTAAATAATATCCATGAACCTGGATCATAGGCCCCACTTTGATTCTTGTTATATGTCGTCAAGGAGGTCGCCAAAAACCGCAAACTTAATGTACCATACCAATATGGCGTCTAGTCCGCCATACTGACCGAAATGCATTTTCCACTGTGACAAACATGAGCCCCACGCTATTGTTTCATGATCATTGTTAACAATAAACTGTAGAACAAAGATTT
The DNA here is from genome assembly GCA_019359885.1 of Listronotus oregonensis. Taxonomy (NCBI): domain Eukaryota; kingdom Metazoa; phylum Arthropoda; class Insecta; order Coleoptera; family Curculionidae; genus Listronotus; species Listronotus oregonensis. Next base: position 2,777 of record JAHBCN010011542.1, read on the forward strand.
TAAAACGCCATACCTCTGGGGCATCGCCAAGTGACCGCCATAATGGGACGTCCATTGCTAAAATGAACGTCCCCATTATGGCGGCCACTTGGTGACGCCCCAGAGGTATGGCGTTTTGAATTCTTTGTTCTACAGTTCATTGTTAACAAAGATCACAAAACAACAGCGTGGGGCCCATGGTCCATGTCTAAAGTGGAAAAATTACACCTTTCGGACAGTATGGCGGACCTTAAGTGACGCCATATTGGTATGGCATATTGGGTTCGCGGACTTAGGCGACCTTCTTGGGGCCTATGATCCAAGGGCATGGATATTACTTACACGTTTAAAAATTCACCCCTCCTAAAAGCTACACTTTAGTGATGCCATACCGGGAGTTCAAAGTGGGGAATAACGTTGTCTATCAGCCCCCAAAGCCTCGACGCCTATGATACATGCAAAAACCCTCTCAGCTCCAGGTCTAAGACTTACAACTTTTTCTTGACATTCTAATAAAGACATACAAACAAATATATACTTAAATTTTAATATAAATTATAAATTTTGTAAAATAAATATATACAGAAATAGAATTTAAAAAATATATTTTAGTTTCAAATAGCCAGGTACTCGCTTGATTTTTTTTAAACAGTTGTATTTTTAAATTTAAACTTATTTATTTTTGCCATTCACTCATGTTTTTTAGAGAAAATTCAACAAATAGGTAATAAATTAAAAACAAACACTGTGTTCAAAACAAAAAAAAAACTATAAAATGATAAGATAATATAAATGAAAATACAATAATGTTATTTAAAAAAATCCTAGTAAGTGTAATAAATATTATACAGGTAAAACTTCCAGACCATTAGCCAAATGCATAAACAAGCACAAAATAAATATAACTCCATAAATCAAAAAACTGTCAACATGCATTTAATAATAATCACAAAATAAACTGAAATGGCCATACCATTTAAGTAATGGAAATTTCTTTCGAAAAAAAAATACAATAAAGTAGTTTTCGTATTACTAAATGAGGATAAGTATTTAGCCTCGATATCAGTTACTTTAAAAAATACTTGCTTACCTTTGCCTCATACTAAGGCCATTTTAGGCAACATTACAATTGATTAACAAACTACCATCCTTATTTTTGAATCTACCTGTAAGAACAAATTAATCAGCCATTTGTAATTTTGCGGTCATCGTGAACACCAATTTTCCAAAATATTTTAAAGCACAATAAAAATTATTTTTCAGGTGTCTGTATTATGGAATCTGCAAGGTTGGAAGAGTCAACTTTGGGAATGCGCGTCTCCCTCTTGATAAGTCTGGCAACAAACTCAAAAAATTAGTTAACTAAAAATTAAGCTCGTCAATGAAACTGATGGTGTATGCTCTGTTTCATTAAAGGTTGTATTGTCCCTAAGTAGACCACTACATTATAACTTTTCTTTATCCCTTAATACCTGACTATATTAAAAAACAACTTTTTTAACCCCTCGTTGCAAATTGAGAAGTATTTGTTTTCACCCAACAATTTCAGACAGGGTTAGCAAAAAAAACTTTTTTTTTTCGATTTTGACCAGGGCAGTGGTCAAAATTGGTTTTAACCAGTTTTGGACGGTCAAAACTTTAAATATATTTTTTAAAGCCTGGCAACCATGTATCACTATGATAACCTATTATATCGAAGTATGTAACTGTCGGCACACGCGCCACGCGCACCCGCACAACTTGTGAGCAGACCACGCGGTGAGGCGGCACGCAACAACGCTGGCAATATCCTTTTTAATCATATTAGAACAGGTGTTTGTTTGCTAAGACTGTTCTTCTTTATTAATTAGCGCCCAAGTTTAAAGTTAAATACGCATTTTTTTTAGTTTTCTTTAGACTATATTAAAAAAGGCATGCCAAAAGTTAGTATAAATTAATTATTTATTTTCCCTTATCAATTATACTTGGTTTTGTTTTTTAAATTTTTTTACCGGTAACGAATAAATTTTGACTTGGCGGCAGACAAAAGGATCCAATTTAGAGGTTTTTTGATCAAGTAATGAAAAATGGGAAAATTACTGAACAGAGATGTAAATGCTGCAATGCAATTATTAACAGCAAGGACCTAAGAATAAAAAGGAATTTTAAAAAATGTGAAAATTCAAAGAAAGTCAATGGGAGTATAAAAAGTTCCTCCGTTTTCTCCTAAGCAATAGAGCACAAGATCACAATGGACATGAACACGAGCACTACGAATACCGAAGAAGAAGATAATGATAAAATACAGTTGTCGAAAATTATGGGGCTGGAGCATCTGTATCAGGATCAGCGGAAAAAAATTGATTTTGAATTTTTTGACCCCCTATCACCATTTCAAAAATTCGTGAAGCTAGATCTACTACAGACCCATCACATATATATTTTTTATTATAACGTGGGTCAGTAGGCTTTAATATTAAAAATTTTAAAAACAAAAAAAAAAAAAAATTCCCGCCAGAAATTAAAAAAAATGTGCTTTATCCGCGTTTCGAAGACCTTTAATTTGGCACAAGCAAAACTAAAAAAAAAATTAAAGCGCCTGAGCTATTAAAAAAAAAAAAAAACGAAAAATTTTCATGATTCAATAAAACAGTTTTTGAAGCACCTACGTAATAAAAAAACACGTCTTTTTATTCTCAACAAGCCTAGCTAGGTTGGATTTCTTCTTCTTCTTTTACTGGTTTGAGATTAAAGTGATCTGTTAATTCTGGGCTTGCCGTCGTAATATTTCCTGTGATGTGGACTGCCAGCTGTCTCTTCATCTTTTTGGTGATTTTCCGGGTGGGCGGTTGCCTGTTGATATTCCCTCTAGTACTATATTCAGATTTTGACAGGCCATGGGCAGTTTGGGGTCCATTTCAAAAGAATCGGCATTACCGAAGACGATACATGCACCAAAGCAACAGTAACCAGACAGACGAACCTTTCACACAGGTTTTCGATTGCGACGGATGGGCAGAAGAGAAACAATTAGAACAAGCCCTGGAACAAAGATTGATAATCCAACCAGACGGATTATTGGAAACATTAATTAACAAGAACCAGGTCAGAACATTGGAACTGTTCGTCAGCAGTGGTGGTGAGCGAGCGTGAGAGCGTCAAATGTTAGAAGAATAAAAGTTTATTTTGGGATCAACAGTAGGATAATAATAAAGAACTTTGTAATTTTACAATAAAGATACCAATAAAAATATAAAGAAAGAAAAACATATGCGCAAGGCTCAAAACTATAACTAAGAATTCTAACTTAATTCGAATTAAATTAAACAGGAATAATTGGAGGGTATTAGGAACCTCCGGGTCATTGACCCAACTGTGGAGTTGGAAGGGTAACCCCCCAAACTTCGTTTTCAATTTTCACAATTGCACATATGTTATTCTGAGCATTGAAGGAGAGGACTTAATTTAATTTAAATAAATTAAATTAATAGACTTCGCGTCGTTAAAATTCAAAATTTAAAAACCAAGAAACACTAATAATAATAGCAACATTTTCTCTCTTATTATTGATTTGGCAAATCGGGGGCACCGTACCATGTACCCGCATGGGCGGTGGTATGAGGGAGGTGGGCCCCTTTTCCTCTCCTTCAATTATTATTATTATTATTCCCTCTAGTACTATGCTGGGTAGTCTATTTTCGGCCATCCTTTTGACATGGTTCTACCATTCTCTTCTTCTTTGTCTTCCCCATCTTACTATGTCCTATACGCCGCATTGTTCTCTTAGGGTCGTATTTCTTACATAGTCTCTTCTGGTTTTGCCAGCTATGGTCCTCATAACCTTCATTTCTGCCACATGTAGCATGCTTTTGGTGTATTCTCGCGCTTCTATTGCGTACGTCATGACGGGACTTATGCTTTGTATATCCTAATGTTGCTGCCCGTTCGCATGTATTGGTTGGCCCATACAATTTCTCAGAGGCAGCCGGATTTACTGCTGTTTGTTATTGCCCTTACTTTGACATCCTGGACACGGAGGTATTTAAATTGCATCACCTGCTCTATGAGCTTATTTTCAATTTTGAGTTTACATCTAAGTGGTTCTTTAGCGATGGTCATGCTTTTTGTTTTTTCGATGGATATGCTCATGTTAAGTTGTCGACTTACTTGGTAGAACTTAAAGAGCTGCCTCTGCAGGTCATTCTCGGTCTCCGCGAATATTGCAGCATCGCATCGTCGGCATAGCATACCATACTGATACGCTTGTTTTTCATTCTGTATTCCATGTTTAAGTAAGTAAGTAAGTAAAAAGTTAAAAGACCGATTACCTCCCCCCCCGCCTTATATGCCAAGGCCCTTTCATAGCGTTATCTTGGGCTTCAGGCAAACTTTTAAAAGCTAATGATTGGCGATAAATAACGCAATGGGTTGATATTGTAGAAGAGTATTTTCAACCCGATTTTGGCTTCTGAAAAAATTAAAATGTTGGGTATTTACCAATTTCTGATATTTATTAGGATGCATTTTCTAATTGTCCGTTTTTGTATTATTAAAGACCACCTTATGGATTCTTACGAACAGATTAGGAAAGTAAATACCTTCGGCAGCTAATGCACTGCTTATGGCCGGTTGCACCAACACTTTTTGCGACACTTAAGTTGTTCTTAACCATTAACTGCCCCTTAAGCTTTAAATGTTCTTGCACCAGCTGAAACTGGTCCCTAATGGTCCCTTAACTTTAACTTTAGGATTTTCTGTACTGAATGATCCCTTAAGTAATTTGATGTTGATATTTGACAAATATTTTGTTTATTGTTTATTTATTCTTCGTTTGTAGTTTAAATTTATGCAAAAACGGAGTTTTTAAACAATGGTGTTTTGGATTGTGATATTTTAAATGCGATGTTAACTAGATTTCCAAGAAAAATGTAGAAACAGTGAATTTTTATTACTTACGGCATTTTTTAGGTTTATTTACCTTTTTTTATTCTTTTGGACATTGCTCTGTTATTTTTAAAAGGAACCGTTTTGACAAGATGGATAATCTTACATTTTTCGAAAGATTCAAATAAACGAAGTCTCAGTGCTCAGCTTACTTGAGCAAATCGAAGATGATTTAGATTAAACATGACAATTTTGTATTAACTTTTAAATTTTAAGTATTTATAAATAGTTATAAATTTTACAACAAAAAATCACAAACTAACGACTGATTTTGTATTATATTGTCTATAAATAAAAAAAAATAAAGTTTTAATTATTTACAAAGATTCAAGTCAGATTACTGCTATCATTTAATGACACACAAGCTAAAAAAGGAAAGATCTAATATCAGTTAGTTCTGATTATTCGCGTTGTAAAGGCCAACAATAAAAAAGAAGAACGATGCAACGTTGCCATCTTTCTAAGTACTCTTAGTTAAGTTGCAATAAAAATCTAATGGTGAAAGCGAAAACAATTTAAGTTACCCTTAATTTTAAGAGCTTCTTAATAAAGGTCTACTTAAGATACTTTTGGTGCAACCGGCCATTATAAAGTTAGAGGGCAAAACCAACTTAAATGTGCAAATCTTAAAGGGCAACACCAACACCAGAAAAAAGTAAGTTTGGGTTTACGTATATTTTTAATCCAACCAAACAAAAAGTAAATCAAGATTTCCCAGACACGTTTTTTTACTGAGCGAAGATATTATCTGGACATTATCGAGCTCGTTAAGCATGAAAATTCGTAAGACGCTTTGGCTCGGACCGCCACCATATTAAAAGAAGAAATTAAGAAGAGTACACCGCTTGTATTTCGGACCTTTTTTGTGTATCGTAAATGGAAATCGGCTCGGGGACCCACCAAGCAGCTTTCAGTTTTTCTTATTGGCCGCGTCGCAAAAAGAAGAAATTGCGGCGCCCGAAAACCGATTCGGCTCGAAAATAAAGACAAGCGACCTGACAACAAAATAACATGTGAAGGACCACAGCGCTGAAGGCCCCGAGGGTGTCTGGGCTGGCCGAAAGAACTGTCTGGGTATTATAGGAGTAACGTTTAAATTAGAAAAACTGATCAGTTTGATGCCAAGTTGTGAGATAGTGTTATTATTATGATATTATTGAGTTTTTGCTACGAATAATATAACCTCTGCAAATTTGTAAGGTGCTCTAGAAAAGGCTAGTTTTTATATATGCGTACTCATATATCTCGGAAACTATTTATTGCACAGCGTTGGGAAAAGAATATTTTTAGTAAAAGTGATCAAGAGAAATGGCTAAAAATATTTTTAAGGTTCTAAAACTACCGCGAGATTGGGCAACCGCAACAGTAAATTAAAAACCTATTTTTTCTCCAAAATTAGCTGGTATTAGGTACAATTTTGATAACACAGCAAAAACTCTAACTAATTCTGCATCTATTTGGTAAAGGACTTTTGTCGTATTTCCAATAAGAAGGGTAGGGGGAAGATGATAAATAATGCAACTTTTAAATGGCTCTATCTCCCACATCTCTTATCGAAAGTAGTTCAAGTGGATACTCGTTTAAAAGCTATTTTAAATATTGCTCTTATCGGTGTCGGCTGGTTTGTTCCCCAAATAGAGGGATTGGTTTAAGGAAAACTCGGTTTTTCGAGATTTTCTCGACAAAGTTAAATATAACGATATATTATTTTATTGTAAATTTAAAAAAGGAAAAAAATACCTATACTCTTTCAAAAACTGCGTTTTGATATCTACAATCGTTTTCGAGTTATTGTAACCTGTTTGTCAAATAATAAATAATATTAAGAATTATTAATTATAACAGTCTTTGTGACAGAGTAAAGGAATAACTACTGTAAAGTAAAAAAATACTAAAAACTTTTTTAAAGTTTGTATTGTATTTACTAGAGACATAGTTTAAAGAATATACAATATATAAGTTAGGTCACTTGCATATAAACCTTTGATGTTTTGGCTTCAAAGACACCGTGCGGCGTCTCCGCCGATTGCGAACCGACAAAAAAGGTTCGGGGGATATTTATGTAAACGATACCAATTTTTTCAAGCGTTTCCTCTGATCGGGATTGTCGGGGAACGCGGAGTAGATTTTTCATTATTTGAATGATTATTAGGATAATATAAGCATACTTAATGTTTTAATATTTGTTTATGGTCACCAAAGTCACTGCAAATAAATGTTAAATTTTGTGTCTCTATTACCTATTAATAATTATCCCTAGAACTACAAATCGGGGTAGATATCTACCCCGAGTAAATTTTAATAAGTAAATAATAATAAGTAAAATCGTAACTGTACTTTGGAATATTTTTATATCTGTTAAAATTATCTTTTGTTTTTTCATATTTTCCACGAGAGGAACAAAAATAGATTCTTGAACACCAATATTTTATGGATATTTATTTAATTTTTTCCATTGATCGGATTCTAAATTTGTTTGAATTTTAAAATACCCAAATAAATAGACTTTTTTAGCAACACATCACGTGGTATGTTCTTTCTCTTTGAAATCCCGTTGGAAATTTAAAAATCGGTTGTTTAGAAAATTAGTTATAAATTTTTGTCTGTTAAATGACGGTTTGGCTGTTGTTAAGTACTTACATCTATTCAAATCAATTTTTAACCAAATAAATCTTGATAACATTGAATTTGCTCTTCATCATTCTTTTGGGCATAACAAAACGAAAAAATCCGAGTACTCATATGTCAGACCACTGCTTTCAGAACGATTTTAAGAGCAAAAATCCCGTGGGGTAAATGTTTACGCCGGTTTGTAGTTTACAGGTTAAAAAAATGAGTTTATAGTTCTATGGTTATTTTATCATTACAAATAAACAAATAAATATTTATTTATCTATCTATCTATCAATTGTATAAAGCAAAACAAAAAAAAATTATTGTAAAAATTTAAAAAGGTGGACCAGACTTTCACGGATAACTATTGGGTCACTATCAAAATGTGTAGATATGCACAACATTTTTATTTGTGTATTAGGAGTGCAAAATAAAATATTGCAGCTATTTTGTATCTTGAGATAGTCCACGAAGGCCGAAAGCCTAAATACCAACGTACCGTGGGTGTCTTACGTGTGGTAAGATGAAGTTTATTGCCACGAGACCTAAGTACTTGGGCATTTGGAGGAGAATTCAAAACTTCTGTTGGTAGTAGGTTCCACAGTCTGAACACTCTAGGGATAAAAGAACTAACACAGTGGAAAGGTCTGGGCCTCTCAAGCTAGACTGTAATAGAATGTGTCATCTATTGTGAGCTGTTAGAGGTGGGTGGAGTAGGTAAATTTACTCAAGTTTTTAATAGAACAAATGTTAAAATTTACCCTCTCTAGCAGGCTCACTGGATATAGCTACAGATGGAATCGCGTATGAATGAAGGCGACTCCTAAAAGGGTTTGAAAAATTCTCATTTTTTAAAAAACCCAAACTCTAATACGGTTCTGACATTGTTCTAGCGTATAATTAGCAAATTTGTGGAACTCAGTGAATCCCAAAGCACTTTACCAAGCTTGACATATAAAAGTTTAATATATTTTCAATACAAATACTAATAAAATAGTCTAATCCATATTATTTATATTAATAGGCATCTAAAAAACGATAAATCGCCTTTTATTCTATTTTCACAATTATCCTTTGAACAAATATTATTACCAAACAGGGACATGATATACCAAAGCACATGGTTACAGCAAAACGATTTTTGGCGCACTGCGTATCAGTCGGCTTTACACCATAGACTGGTACGAATATATTGGACAGGCGGGGAAAAGAGGGGTGCGTTTTGAGAGCCGCCACGAGTGACAAAACTCATATATTGTATATTCTTTAAACTATGATTTTACTAAAGTAAATGCTCCAGCTTCTCGCTAGGAATAATTTTAAAATGTTATTTTTAAAGTTATCCTGCATAGAAAAATGATTTTTTTTTATGTATCAGTAACAAAATATCAGATATAAAAACTGCACTACCCTGCATGTTATTCGTCTGGAAAGCGCTACGGATAACCTTTTTCCGTAGCAGTCCATTGGTATGCTGCAGCTCTATGATTTACCATTGATCAAAGTTTTGAATTTGATCATCATCAAGGTTAACTTTCGAAATTATTTAATTATTTCAGAACTGAGTTCTGATATAAAGCTGATAAATACGTCGTTCTTGCGCAGGTCTTATAAGCCTTGGCCAAGTTAAGCCCAAGTATTCTACATTTGACAGCTTATTTTAAAACCATGTGGTTTTTGATAGGTGACTCTCCATGGGTTACAGTCACACTTTTTTAGACAAGGGTAGGATCTGAAAATAGGACTAGCGTACGTAAGCTATTTTTTTTTTGAATTCTTTATAACAAAAAAAAATCTTAAGAAAAAAAGCTTCCCCGCGAAAAGGAGGTCAATAAACTCTTATATTTTTTCTACGGCTTTAGGTCACAAAGTTTTAGGGTTTAAAACAAATTTAGCAGAAATTTATTTTGTTTAAAACGCCGAAACTATAAAAGTAAACAGCTATATCAAATTCTAAAGGTTCGTACAGACCTGAACATTTCAGCAAACAACAAACAGAACAACGAACCAAATGACAAACAGAGATGCGAACAAGATTTTTAAATTTCAACGAACCAAACAATAAATGGAACTTTTGTGCTGTTCTCATAAATTCATTGTTAGGTTTTAGTAGTTCGGGTCCGGGTTTCCACGCATTTTTCCTCTATCCAATTATTCTTCCAATCCATGTCAAACAATAACAAAAACAAAAGCACCTTTACTATACCAACTATTTGACTGCACTGAGAAGAACAACGTGTGCAACGGCAAAGATTTGTGTATTTATTCGCCAGTTTGAAAAATCAGGTCCAAACCTGTGAACGCATTCGCACGCATTTCCTTTGATGTCCCGTGAAAAACCGACAACAGTTGGGAACGCCGCAAACAAAGCGCCGAACGGCGAACATATTCGCAAACGCGTTCGTGGCCCCGTCCAAATTATTGTTTTGATTGTCGTTTGGTTCGTTGTTCTAATTGTTGTTTGCTGAAATGTTCAGGTCTGTACGAACCTTAATGAAATTTACACTAAAATGTGCATTTTTTCATTTCACTTCATGTATCGCGAGATTTAAAAGCATTTGTATACTCCAAATTAAGTTAGTTCAATTTAGGATAAACAAAGTTCTAAAAATTCCACATTTAAAAATTAACTTAAATTTGAAGTCTGTGCAAGTGTACGGACAATGAACTTAAGGTTACGAGGTGAAATTAATTAAGGTGTTGATTTTAACTACCTTCTCCAATTACATAAATACAGCCCAATTAACAGTTAAATAGCCTTTTATTAATAATTAGCACTAAAATTCACTAAAATACGAAAATTTAAAAAGGATTATGTAAATTTTAATAAATCGTTTTTATGCCTAAAGGTTATTTCAGGTTATATTTTAAGTAAGCTATAGTTTAGTAGCGTCATAGGAGTATATTTTTAGGTAAAAAACAATAAATATGAGATACCAACAAAAAAAATATGTGCATTTTCCAGTAATTGGAAAATCGTTGCCCCAAGAAAGTTTTATACAATTCATATTATTAGTACTAAGTTCCATAAACCAATAACGACAATATGCTAACTATTTTTAATATGCCATATATTAAGAATATACAGGGTGTTTTCTAATTGAAATTCAATATTTAAGGAGGAAATTTTTGGGTCCATTTCAAGAAGAAAACTTTATATGAACGTATGTCCTAAACGTCTTAACTTTTGAGATACAGGGTGGTAAAATTTTCAAAAATAAATCGTTTATTATTAATATCTGTAATACCACTTAAGATATTTTAACAAAATGGCATACAGGTACTATGTACCAAGAGGCAATTTTTAGTGTACCACATTGTTTTTTACTTCCACCAGTGGCGTTCGTATGGAATTTGACCTGCCTATTTTGGCAGACATTGATGGCACGCCATTGATTCCTTTTAAAATAAAAATTATTTTTAAAATCCCCGATCATCACTAAGCAAAGTTAATTTTTTTCAACCGGGTGCACTGTTTTCGGTTAAAAAATAAAAACCGTTTCTCTGCATGTACGAGTATATAATAATATCGGTAAAAAATATCACCATGCAGAGAAATATCTAGATTTAATTTTTATAGGTGAAAACCGTGCGTCGGACTAATAAAAAACAAGAATAAAAATAGATATAAAAATATTAAATGTCCAACGCACGGTTTTTACCTTAAAAAAATAAATCTAGTAATTTCTCTGCATGGTGATATTGTTTACCGATATAATTATGAAACCGTGAACCCGGTTGAAAAAAATCAAGTTATCAACTTTGCTTAGAGATAATCGGTAATTTCAAAAATATTTTTATTTTAAGAGAAATCAGTGGCGGACCATCAATGTCAAATTCTAAACAAACGCCACTGGTGGAAGTAAAAAAAATGTAGTACACTAAAAAATGCCTCTTGATATATAGTACATGTATGTCAAATTCCATTAAAATATCTAAAGTGGTATTACAGATATTAATACTAAACGATTTATTTTTGAAAATTTTACCACCCTGTTCTCAAAAGTTAAGACGTTTAGGATATACATTCATAAAAGGTTTTTTTTTCTAAAATGGACCAAAAAATCGCCCTCTTAAATATTGACGCTCAATAAGAAAAAGTATATTAACATATTAATGTTAGTATTCAATTAATAGCCATTTTAACAAATGTTTAGCTTCAGTACTAAAATGTTTTAAGAAATCTATAATCAATACTAGAATACAGTCAATGTGTTTATAAAACACAGTCTTTATTTTATAATATTTATTTTTTATATCAGTCCTTCGTTAAAATTTGAAAATTGCACTAAAATTATACAGAGTGTTTCCCAAACATTAGTAAAAAATTCGTGAGGCGAAAAAAGTTCCTATAAACATTTGTCGAAAAATGCTTTCTAAGGGAGTTGCTCCCCTTCAAATAGGACACCCTGGAGATGGTTATTCTCAATATTTCCAAAACCGTTTATACAAAAATCATAAAATTTGGTACACGTAAACTTTTATTGCTGAATCAGAATTTAGGCTCTGAATGTTAAAATTTTAATCAGGGGCGTACCATACTGGAACAGTTAGGGGTAAAAACAATCCCATTTTTTATGTTCTTCACATTTTGATTTTAGAATATGACACCTGAAGATATTTTAGGTAAAAAAAGAACTCTTAGTACGTATTGATAGTCCTTTTCGAGAAAATTGCAATTTATTACAAATCAATTTTATTTACGACTTAGCGCTTGATAAAGTCTCTCTCGTTTAAAGAATATTTAGGCAGTATTTATTTTATTCTTTGATGATTTTTTTGAAAAGCCTTTAGTGAAGAAGTCAAAAGGTGATAAAAATGTTTTTCGAAGGGTGGCCTATTTGAATGAACGCAGCTTCCTTAGGAAGCATTTTCAACAAATGTTTATAGGAACTGTGTTCATAAAAATGCCTCAGGAATCACCCCACGATTTTTTAACCAATTTTTAGGAAACACCCTGTACTGGGAATATTAAAAAAAAATGACCGAGAATGTCATGTTAATCTTATAAGCTACGTTGTATGTATAATTTTTATTGAAAAATGCTGATTACAAAATAAAAACTGACGGGTCCTAGCATTTTTCAAAAACATATCTTTCTTTAATTTTTGATCTTTTTTCCAATGGCTTGCAATGCATATTATTAATTAAATAAAAAAAAAACAATAAGTAAAAATTAAGGCTTGTTCTTTAAAAAAAAATTGAAAGTAACGCATTAAAGTTAAACTTTACGCGATAATTTAAAAATAATTATTCAAAAGTGATTGGGTTACAGCTTTTTTAAAAAAGCATTACATCAAAATAAGGAAAATATGTATTATACAGGGGTAATTCAAAATTTTTCAAAAAAAAGGTAAACATCCGAATGTCATTACTTGGTATTTACGCCTAACTTTTAACATTAAAAACTTTTCTGTTTAACATTTTGTGTTATTTTTTAAAATAATGGTACTTTACTTTAAAGCAGTTTTTATTTTTTGCCATACCCTGTACATCCTTTAATTTTGAATCAATAATGTAGTAATGGATTATATTTCTCTTTTGCTAGGCTTTAAGAAGCCAAATTTAGCAAAAATCAAAAACTTCTCGTCGGCTCAAGTTTCAATATAGATATTTGATACATCTTTTGCATATTTTATCCTTAACCGCATGTCAGTCGTTATGAGGCTAGCGTGATTAGATTAACAAAGAAGTTTTATACCACATCCAACATATAGTATTAATATTGCGTGAGAGAAAGAAGTTGCAGTAAAATTGAATATTATACTCTAAGCGCTGACTATCAAATATCTAAAATTATCGCATACGACGAAAATTGTATACAATTAAAAAAATTTGCCCATATTTTTAAAAGAGATGCCTAATTTATTTAAAGTAATGGTGGAAAACCCAGAGCTACAGCTCCAGTCCATCAAAATATAATTTATTTATAACAATCGTTTTGCTTTACAAACTATTCTTAGGCTTACTTCTAGGTTTATTTATAAGATCAGCAAAAACCAAAAATGTATTTATTTTTACAATGTCGCAACCGATCAATAAGCGCACACTCTCTTGACACAAATCAAAAATAGTATATTAAGTGTCAAGGTCAGTAAGTGTTCCTTACTGGTTGAGGATGTGTTTGAAGATCAGGACGCAGTCAAGATCTCCAAAACAACTAAAACCAGTAAGAACTTACTGACCATGATGCTTACGCTATTTTTTGCACGCTCAAATATTGAGTTGATTCAAAATATTAAAATAGACAAAATATATTGTTAGGTATATTAAACACCTTAATCAAATACCTAGTAGGTATATTGAGTTTCTATGACAAGAAATTTATTATTTGTGATTACTATCACATTTGTCACAGATTTTCCAACTTTAGCTCGGTCAAGTCGATTTTGTGTGAGATATGAAAGAGTTAGCAGTTCTTTTAAAAAACTGTTCCTTTGTAATTGGAAATGTATAACAACCGGGGGGGGGCCCCATTCCCTTTCCCCGGAAAGGTCCCAGGCCAATTTCGAAAGGTTTTTGGGTTTCCCCAGTTGTTTTATCTTTTTCTCGATTTATGCTTTTTTTTTTAAAATAAAAGCAAGTTATGAAAATTTTAAGTAAAATAAAAAAAAATAAAACTTTGCGTTGTCGGCGATGTATTTGTTTATGCCGCTTTCGAAAAATCTTTAAAATTTTTTTTTTTGGGGGGCCCCGGGCTAAGGGATTGTGGAACTGTTACGTAATATATATTTCTTTTTCTACCACAGTTTGGTTTTACAGTTAGTTTTGAATTAGAGTTTACTGATAAAAGTAACTTGTAATTAGGTTCTTACTAATAAGGAGTAAAAAAATATTTTAATATTCAGGGTGTCTCAGAATATGTTTGGAATTAAAGAATAATTTTTAAAATGTTCGTTGTTGGAAAATACAGGTGTCAGATTTTTGAACTTCGGATCTAATGAAACAAAAGTTTAATATAAATTGTAGGTTTTTTAATTATCTTTATTTTTAAAAAAATATCAATAAAAAATGGAAACATATAGATTAACTTTTTATTGGAACCCTGTATATTATAGCGATAAAATTTTATAAAATTTTTTTTATATTATCAAATATATATATATATATATATAATAAATGATATATATAGATAATTAATTTTTTAAATATAACATGTATTTTATGCTAAAATATATATTTTTTTTTTTATATATATACATTGATGATATTTGGATGAACCATTTTTGAGATATTTAAGCTTAAAATATAAATAAATTTAAAAAAATCATATTAGTATCCAGAAAGCTATGAAAACAATAAAATTGTTTTAATAAATTTGACGTATTGATATTGTAAAAAGTTGAAATTTATCATTTAACTATTAAATGTAGTTTGTATTGCTTTTTCGTCGATGGGCTATTCAGAAGAACAAAAAATCGCTATTATGCGTCTTTTTATGGTAACAATAATAATGTGACGACAGTGCAAAGGGAATATTACTTATTATATCTTTAACAACGGGTACCATCTATATATACTATTAAATACAAGTTTATTAAACGAAAAAGCTTTAAAATGAAGAAAAGGACTGCAGCACGAAATGAAGACAAAGTTTTGGATATCCTCGTTTTTTCAGGATAATTATTAAACTTTTTCTCTTGGAATACCACTAACTACTTTTAATAATTTTAGAAAATCCTGAAATATCAATTTTGGATGCGGCATCTGAACTTAATAAAATAGATTATAAAATTTATTTAACCTTAAAATTTTACAAATTTTATCCCTATAAATTTATGTCCATTCAAAATCTTCCTGAACAAAACATGTAGGACCGACCTAAGTATGCATTAGAAATAGCTAGGTTTATGCAGCAGGATCCAAAGTTTTTAAATAAAATTCTATTCACCGACAAGTCTTCCTTCACTTTAGCAGGAATGTTTAATCACAAAAATAAACATTATTGGTCCAGAGAAAACCATCACCAAATTCAGCAACATAACAATTTTATTGGTTCCATGGCTTTCTTGATACTAATATGAAAATAATAAAAATAATTTAACCTAACGTACAATTAGAAAAAAACCTGTATAATGTAAAAAAAATACCAAACATAATATTTTATTTCTTGTAAACAGTTGATTTTATTGATGCCAATCAAGAGTAACTTTTTTTTAGTTTTATGTTAAAGCTATTCAAAAATAATATTGTTGAGCCTTTATCATACAGGGTGTTAAAAACATTGCTATTATTATGTCAGAGCTAGTCCGTCCCTGGCAAACTAAGTAAGCCAAATATGATTTAATGGGTTCATTTTAAGAAGACTTATCTAGTAACCATCATATTAAAAATATATAAAATTACGCCTAGTATTTTAAAAGTTATTTATAAAAAAACGATTTCCAGGGTCGTCTGTTATGTACCTGTATCTCCGTAGGAAAGGCTCGTAGGAAAAAAGTTTATGGGAACTTGTCATAATATTTTTGGGTTTTCTATTAGATTCTGAGAGATTGCCTACATATTCTGGGACACCCTGTATATACATATTTTTTGAGTTGTCACTTTTGTAAAAAAATACACAAAATTTAGTTGTTTTAGACATACTTCGGTTGATAGCCTTAGAATTTACTTACTTCTAGGAAGTTTATTAAGGAAATTGACGCAAATTTCCAAATAAAATACGGGTTTTTGAAGACTCAATTCTATAAAAAAATAAAATTTGAGATTTTTGGACTTATACACGCTTAGCAATGACATTTTTTCAATGGGACAATTCACGAGCATATACCTACTAGAGGCAACCTTGTCGCTTGGCAATACGAACAAGCGTTCCAGAAATAAAAGAGAATCACACTATAACCTTTCTCTCTCGGTCCAACGTAATGATTGGTCGTCGAGAATCAGCACGCAGACTATACTTCAAGTCCAAAATTTCTGTCAATGACGCATCGCTCGCTTTTAGAGTGCCTCGGGTTGTGTGGGGTCAGGGGAATCAATTCCAGTGGCGTAGAAAATAAATGATAAAATTTCGTCAAAACATGAAAATATTTTTACAAGCAAAAAGTTATTTTCTCACATTTTCATCAACCCTTTAAATTAGTAACAAGCCTATATTATTTTGGTATTATTCGGATTAATGAAAAATGTAATTTTTTTTGCTTAATTTTGCACACCTCCTATTTTGAGGTCATAGAACACAAATTTGAGTTTTTTTGGCGATTTTCAACGTTTTTCCAAAAAAAAACATTTTTTACTTTAATTTTACCTTCTCTGATTTTATTTTGCTACATGAAAAAAATAATAAAATTTTAGTCTTAACATAAATTAAAAAAGATGTAAAAGCAGAACGATAGACAATCCAAGTTACACCGACTTGCCAATTCACCACCGATCTTGCAATTTCAATATTAAATACGATATTCACACGCATTGCTTCATCAAAAATATCCACTATATAAGGAACACGAAAGCTCTGAGATCATCAGCTTGTAGAATCCAATAACTATTTCGGGTCTTTCGTGTTCCATATTTAGGATTTCCATATCGAGAATATTTTTGATCAAACATTGCGGGTCGAGCGAAGCAAGGTTCGCATACCTTATAAAAAATGTCATAAAGAAAACTATTACAACCTGGTAACAGGTCAACATTTTTAGAATTTCGAGTTGAATTCGGACGTAAACGTTTTACCTACTTTTTATTGAAAATTAAGGTTTTTTCCTTACTTTTTAAGTGTTTTTTTTTAATATTAACATAGTATGAGTTTTTTAAATATGTTTTCGTGCAAATGACAGAATTTAAAGGAATATGTCGTAAAATGGAATTAAACAATTCAATTATTATTTTTTTTAAATACTATAAGAGGCAGCCAAAAAAACAGCTTCTGATTCATGTTTAACAATCGAAAAGTAAAAAGTGTGCAAAAAAATAGCGAAAAAATCGCATTTTCCAGTATCCGAATAATTACTAATATTGATTTTTTGCCTTTTAAAACTCTGAATACCGTACGCGAAAAAACTTTTGTTAAAGTTGCACATATCTCTGCAGCATTCAAAGTGGTTAGTTCTGGATTTCGTTCCCGAATCCCATGGTAAACATTTTTAACCATTATTCGTTCTTTTAACGTTAACTAAGTTTTTTTTTTGTAGGCGGATAACTAGTTAAAGGTTGGTTAATATTCATAATTTACAGAATTAAAAGCACTTAACAACGCTAAATCTTTATATACAATTATATACACTAAATAAGATAAACTATTATAAAATTGGCACAAAACAATATCTATATACTACAATTATTAGAAATTTATAATATTTAGAAAATACCCTGTATAGCAATTAAAATTTAAACTTACAAAATCTGTCCATAATCAATAATAACTAAATAAAATAATCGAACAGCACGAAAACCCTGTCGATACGCTTATTTTCAAGTCTCTTCAAGTTGTAAACTAAGGAATGTGTGTTGCCACTTTTATTGTCTTCTCGATAACAATGATTTCAATACATATTGGCGTGCTATTTTAAGTGCGATCGCTGGCTGGTGATATATTTTTGCGAATTATGACAACGTGGCGATAAAACTTTTGGCCGGTTCACTGTTATTTGAGCGGAAAAGTATATCATAGGCTTAAAAATCATTTACTAGTGTTAGATTTTTATTCAGCCGCTTCGTCGGTTGGGTGGTCGGTATTAAATGAGTCACTGACAGAAATTTTGGACTTTAGGTATAGGGTATATACCTCTTCCACCGACCAATTAGTATCTTTTCGATCGCACTCCGTTAAAGCTAAAATATAATTGACGGTAATAGCAGAATTTCCCAGCGAAGTGCATCGACATGCTTTAGGCATAGTTTAAAGAATATACAATATATGAGTTAGGTCACTCGCATATAAACCTTTAATGTTTTGGCTTCAAAGACACCGTCCGCCGATCGCGAACCGACAAAAAATTTTCAGGGGTTATTTGTGTAAACGATACCAAATTATTGAAGCGTTTTCTCTGATCGGATTGTCGGGAAACGCGAGAGATTTTTCATTATTTGAATGATTATTACGATAATATTTAAGCATAATGTTGATAATATTTGTTCATGGTCACCAAAGTCACTGTAAATAAATGTTAAATTTTTTGTCTCTATTAATAATTATACCTAGAACTACAAATCGGGGTAGATATCTACCCCGAGTAAATTTTAATAAGTAAATAATAATAGTAAAATCGTAACTGTACTTCGGAATATTTTTATATTTGTTAAATTTATCATTTTTTTCATATTTTCCATGAGAGGAACAAAAATAGAATCTTAAAAACCAATATTTTATGGATATTTATTTGATTTTTTCCATTGATCGGATTCTTGATTTGTTTGAATTTTCAAATTCCCAAATAAATAGACTTTTTTAGCAAAACATCACGATGGTATATTTTTTCTTAAAGCCATTGGTGTTCTCTTTAAAATCCCGTTTGAAATTTGAAAATCGGTTGTTTAGCAAAATAGTTATAAATTTTTGTCTGTTAAACGGTTTGGCTGTTTTCAAGTACTTAAAGCCATTTAAATCATTTTTTAATCAACTAAATCTTGATAACATTAAATTTGCTCTTCATCCTTCCCTTGGACTGCTTTCAAAACGATTTTAAAAACAAAAATCCCGTGAAGTAATGGTTTACCCCGGTTTGTAGTTTACCGTTTAAAAAAATGGGTTTATACTTCTAGGGTTATTTTATCATTACAAATAAACAAATAAATATCTATCTATCTATCTATCTACCTATTGTATAATGTAAAGCAAAATATAAATTTATTGTAAACATTTAAAAAGGTCGATCAGACTTTCAGGGATAATTAATGGGTCACTAGTAAAATGTGTAGATATGCTCAACATTTTTATTTGTGTATTAGTAGTGTAAAATAAAATATTGCAGCTGTTTTTTATCTTGAGATAGTCCACGAAGGGCGAAGTCCTAAATACCAACGTACCGTGGGTGTCTTAAGGGTGGTAAGATGAAGTCTATTGACACGAGACCTAAATACTTGGGGATTTGGAGGAGAATTCAAAACTTCTAGTGGTAGTAGGTTCCACAGTCTGGACACTCTAGGGATAAAAGAACTAACAAAGAGGAAAGTTCTGGGCCTCTCAAGCTAGACTGTAAAAGAATGCATAAAAACAACCTTACGTGTCGTCTATTAGGAGCTGTCAGGTGTGGAACTATACTGGCCAACTTCTTAAAGCAGAAGCTCTTAAAATATCTATAAAAAGCGACAGATCCCCTACAGCTCGCCGATGGGTTAGAGAAGAAGGCTTTCCTGTAAGCATGAAATCATTAATAGGATGAATTGCCCTTTTCTGGAGGAAATTAAGAATGCTAAGAGTTGTGGTTAGATGGTCTAATTATATGTTAGAAGGTACACATGGGTAATTTTACTCAAGTTGTCAATAAAACAAATGTTAAAATTTACCCCTCTCTAGCACGCTTAAGGTATGTTTCTTCAGCGCAAGCAAGTGCGACTAACGCACTACGTTAGCCGAAAGCAATCTACTCATGTTTTAAATGTGCCTGGTATTCCAAGCGCCGTCGTATGCGTCCGCTGTCAACGCTGCGATTGATGGCTGACTGCTGAATGTGGAATTCTGGTTTTTTTAATTGTTAAAAATTGCAACTTTATTTTAAACGGGTCCTGAATTTTTTATTTTAAGATTTTAAGATCCCAAATCCAATGATGTTTTGCACTTATTCAAAAAAAAACAGTTAATGTTTTCTAATATCTTAAAAATATACTCTCTCTTAACATATGGTTCCTATGAAAATTGCCATTAATAAAATTTCGAATAATCAATACTATTGGTTTGGGAATTTATGCTCTAAAATACATAATCAAAATCAGGCCGTAAAAAAAAAGTTGATGATGGCAGCTCAAAGACGAAACGTCGTTAAATTATACATATCTTGTGAACAAAAGAAATGGAGATGTAAAAGATTTTGTTACATCCATTAAATAAAGTTATAAAAAAATAAAAAACGAAATCGCGAATAATCGGTTTTTTCCAAAAGTAAGTTTTGGGAAAAATTTTTTAGTTCAAGGTGGCATTTTGATTAGCATCATATTGCCAACTTTGCCTTCATTTAAAAAACCTCTATCTTTTTTAAAATTTTCAGATCCTAATAAAAACTCAATTTGTACACCCTGTACAGATTTACCTTAATACAATGGCTAATTTTTCCTTTGGGGTTATTGGATATTCAACTCTGTTGTCTGGCTCGGACTTTATATCGTCTTTTATTAAGCCCAAGAATAAAGTAAACTCTGCTTTATTCAGTCTAAAATATTTTCTAAATTTTACTTCATCCTGTTGCAGATGTCGTTTTATTAATGTAGTATAACAACCCTATGCGTCTTTGCAGAAATATTGGATTTATAGGGGCATTGCTATGTTTCAGGTTTAATTGTAATAGTATTTCGTCACCTCTTTTTCAAATTTTGTTAGATCATACACGACTCTTACCAAAGATTATTCCCTTTAGACTAATTTTGCTAACGCGAGTTTGAGCCGCGGTCTAAAAACACCTGATTAAACTGCGCCGCATGGTTAGTCGCATCCGAGCCGCGTGGAAGAACCCCCTTTACTAGCTAAACAACAGATGGAATCGCATATAAATGAATGCCGACCCCTAAAAGGGTTTAAAAAATCTTATCTTTCAAAAACACAAACTCTAATACGGTTTTGACATTGTTCTAGCGTACAATAAGCAAATTTGTGGAACTTAGTGAATCCCAAAGCACTTTACCAAGCTTGACATTTAAAAGTTTAATATATTTTCAACACAAATACCAATAAAATGGTCTAATCTATATGATTTATATTAATATGGTCCTTTGGGCATCTAAAAAATGATAAATCGCCTTTTATTCAACTTTTACAATTATCCTTTAAACACATATTATTACCAGACATATTTAACAACTTTTTAGGGAGACGATATACCATAGCACACGGTTACAGCAAAACGAGTTCTGGCGCACTGTGTATCAGTCGGCTTCACACCATAGACTGGTACGAATATATTCGACAGGCGGGGATAAGAGGGGTGCATTTTGAGAGCCGCCACGAGTGACAAAATTCAAATATTGTATATTCTTTAAACTATGCTTTAGGACTGTTTGCAAAAAAACGACATTTCGAAAAAATAAAAGAGACGATCAAACCTATTAGAATAGGATTAGACCCTTGTTTAATGCTTTTACATATTAACATTGTTCTAAGCAAACTATATTTCGTTTATTCCTCAAGAACAAATGGACTCTAAAAATTGATAAATTGTCTTGAAACGCACATTAATAAATTTTTCACAGGTAACAAAATTATAGACATCTTTTACCATAAATAAATGTAGAACATACACTTAAAATAATACGACCATTTTACGATACTTAGTATGTACACAGCGTACGTTACTGCCAATAACTTTTTTGATATTGTGGTAAAAGAAATTGAACCGGACGTGCGTGTTAGTGACACATTTTACGGATAAAGTGAAACTTGTTACTTATCGCTGCGCTTAATTGCCTATCTTGATCGATATAAATGGATGTAATGGGAAAAATAAACTCCTATTTATTTTATTTCCTAGCGTGTTTAATCGCTTTTTTACTACGGACAAGACAATATCATTTATATTTGTTCCTCTTTGAAAATAACATTGTTATCTAAGCTAACTAAAAGTTTGACAATAGATTATTTTTTTAATTTTGAACACGGTCCATAAAGGATTAACTCATTTTTTTTACTTTCTTTAACAATTCCAAATATGTACCAAAATACTGCTTTTTACACAAACAAGAACTACTTTTATTTACAACCATGCATGTAATAATGACATTTCACCTATCTTTGAAAGGTAAAAAGTTGACGTTTTTTGACACTTCACTGCACTTTCCACCCGGTTGGAAAGTATTTTTTTTTTGTAATTTCCTTGAATATTGATATTTTAAAATGGTATAGTGACACACGAACATACGCATTCTAATAATAATAATATTCTCGAATTTCTGGTGAAGTAGCAACAAACTCAAATTCCTCATCTAGTAACATTTTTTTTTTGGATTTGCGAAATTAAAACAAATTACTATTCAAATTTAAAGCGTCTATCTTACACTGTATGTATTGACACTGATAACCCATTACCATGATAACGATACAAATTGCGAAGCACGGCCGCCTAATAAAATTATTACCGGATCAATTTTCATAATTTCAATTTAAAATAATAGGAAATGAATAGTAGTAGTAGAAGTGGTTGTAAATAAAATAGTATACAAACCTCGGTGGAAAGTTTCATTTCTGTCTCGAGAAGTATAGTAGTATAAGTATAGTACAGTACAGTATATAGTATAGTACTAACGCATCTTTCGACAGAAATGAACCACTTTCCACCTGGGTATGTAATATACTATTTCATTTCTTGTATCGCGTATTTTTCTGTCGGATGGTAAATTTTATTTCGCATTATTTAAAACTAAAAAGAAAAAAAAACTTAAGAAAGTGAAATGGTAAATTTAAATCCTAGAAGATCGAACGCTGTTAGAACACCGATACGTCACGGTCTCATATCAGTTTGCCATATGAGACCGTGACGTATCGGTGTTGTTCTAACAGCGTTCGATCTTCTACCTTTTTTTGGTTATAATGTTACATATATGTCGAAGTGGTGTTTATTGATAATTATATAGATTTTAAAGCATATGACAATAGAACGAGTTAAAGCATATGTTCTGTGTCAACCTTAACATAATTCATTAACGGGTTATCATAGGTACCTACCTAATTGTTTAGAAACGCGATCCCACTTTTTGGGATGTAAAATCAACATGGTTAATTTTTTTTGAGTTGTCAAATATTTTTATTCAAAAGTTTATCAGAAATAAAATAATTTAAATAAAATATTTTTAATAAATTATATAAAATTTTTTGAAAAAATATTTCAAAAATTATATATCATATTTTGATAGCTCTGAAATAATATTTTTTTCTTTTTACAATATAAGTCTTATCAGTGCATTAAATATTGAAATTTTTATTATTTCTAATCTTGTAGGCGAAGCTTTTCTAATGACCAGATGAACCAATATGATCCCATTTCAAAAATGGATTATTTTCATTGATATTCCAAAATGCAATTAAATTAATCATAAAGCATTTACAGACTATTTTTTATTTTTGTTTAATTAATCCAGATATTAATTTTTAATCATAGGCACATAGACCGAAAAAAAAATTAAGCTGTCAAATTTGACATATGGGGTACCGTTGAACGCAAAGTGTTCCCAAGAATATAAAATGTAAATATATCCTATTTAAAAATCGGAAATAAAGGCCGTTTACGGTAAAACCGGAAGTCCCCAAAAGTTGCGTGACTTGCCAAAAAACGTGATATTTGTCATTACATAATATCCTTAAGTTTTATTTTGCTATCTTAAAAAATGCAGAAAAAAACGAGGTGATCCATCCTTCTGAATCAGCCGGTATACCGGGTGTTAATGAATCTACTAGACATGTCATAACTTATAAAGTATTAGGTGTATCAAAATGAGATTTGCTATGGGCAAATGGTATAGGAAAAAGATAGTTTTTGCATATTCCAGAAAATCAAAAAGCGTCAACTTCTTAATGACCGTCTATTTTCTTATTTAAAAGAGATACAAAAAATGGTTTATACAAAACTTGATTGAAATAATGGTTCCTAATAAATAATATAGTTTTACTTTTAACAATGTGGCACCCCTCCATAACGCTCTTCGAATAAGAATATTTAAATACTCACTTTAGAAACCGGTGGATAGAAACACATGGACCTATAAGGTGGCCACCACGATCTCCGGATCTATCACCTCCAGATTTTTTTCTAACTACTAACGCACAACCCGACAACAACTTGATTGAAGAATTCATAAAAGCCTTTGCAGAAATGAAACTATTACACATCATAAATACCTTAAAATCCGTCCGAAAAAGATGTCTAGAGTGCATTAAAATCATCAGAGGGGCTTTCGGGCATTTGCGATGAATCCCCTTATTTTTTCCCTTGATCTGAATCTTTTATTTCGTTCCAAAGTTTTTATAGTTTTTAAATTTACTTTATTGAGCCAACTATTTCTTTTACTATTTGTACGTTAAATATATATTGTGTAATGTCTTTTCAGCTACAAACTTAACATAGTTTTATTTCTAGAACATTAGGTTTTGTTTCATAGCCTACTGCGGTTTAAAGTAATAAAGTGTAAATAAATCGCATAAAAAACAAATATGATCTAGAAGATAATTTAATATGCTATTTTTAAAATTAAAGGATACAGGGTGTTTTCTTTAAAGAAATGAATTTAGATCCGATACATTTTTTACCTGACCCCGTATACTTATTCTGAAAAAAACAGATTATTCAACAATGAATATAAAGAAACTTTTGTATTCAACATTTTTCTGTATCGCTTTTAACTAAAAACCTGATTTTATCATTTTAAGTTTGATCCAAAAAGAGCACATGACGACTATTTTACTTTTCTGATAACACTGACAATTACGGAGACCATACAAAATTGGACACCCTATATGTCCGCAACACTAAGTTCGGTATGGATATATATATATATATATATATATATATATATATATATATATATATATATATATATATATATATATATATATATATATATATATATATATATATATATATATATATATATATATATATATATATATATATAAATTAAAATCCTTTATTTAACTCAGTTCTTAAGCCAGTTTTCCCATTAACGGATTTTACAGTCGAGATATAATCGAGATAACGTTTTAATGAGACCACTGGAAAAATGTCTCTCGTAAACTAAATCAGATGAAAATTAATGAGTATTATTAGAGATTTAATTAGTATCCAGAAGTGAATTAATCAGAACGCTTATATAATTGCACAGAGATGGTTTAGGGTAAATATTAAGTTATTTGATAGTACATTTTATTCGAATTACTGTACACTTCTTAAACCTTATGCGTAATATGCAAAATACTGATTTTGAAAAAGAACCTCTTATAATAAAAGATATTTCTTGGACTTCGATTGTTTTCGATTATTTAAAAACACAAGGTTCCAACTGGTAAGTATCTTCAGACGTCTTTCGGTGAATACTAAATAAGTAACATGATTACAAGGGATTTCTAAAAAAGACTGAGACATGAAGGCAATGGAAGCAATCATGCGTTAAACGCATGAAATTATCCAGATCTAAGGCTAAAACTACATTTAGTTGGAAATGGTTTTCAAATATTTCTTATATTTAAAGACGGTTTGCCAAAGCAACCAGGGTGTTGATTGATGATTGCTGCTTTCTTTAACTTAAACTTTAAAAGAGTGGTTTCGGTTAAATCCCGGTTGAAATCCCAGACAATATATCCCGATCATTAATATCCCATACAAAAAAATTCCATGACAAAAACAACCCATAAAAAAAATCATATGGCAAAAACTTACTAATCCAAAAATATCCTTATCTTTCCCATTATGTGTAACCAAAA
>JAHBCN010011543.1:0-28959 GCA_019359885.1 Listronotus oregonensis
CACATAATATTTAACGGTTACTGTTACAATGGACCCCTGGTATAAGGTTACTAAACTTTTTTAACCACTGTTATTCTTCTCATAACGTTTGTTATTAGTGAAAACTATAAGCCTAAAAGCAGTTATAAAATTTTACTTTTAATTAAACCCAATTTTAGGATTAATTAAACTTATTTACACTATCCCCTTTTTGTATCTTTAATAACCAACAATTTTGTGAAAAAAATAAAAAAAAGCAGTGAATCTTGAATTTACATTTGATGATGTCGACTTTATAGATAGTAAAAAAAATTAGGAAGTCCGGCTCTGACCTACATTATTGCCAAACTCTGGGGGGAATCCCCCGTTTCCCCGCTGCCCCATGCCTGGACAATTTTTTCTACAGTATTGGGTTCCCCATACCCCTTTTTAAACTTCCTTGGTTTCCCAAAAGTAGCACCCACAAGTTAAAGGGGGGAAGGGGGGATTAAGGTTAAAATTTTTTTTTGGTTTTTTTTAATTTATTTTCTAAGGAAGAACTTTTAAGAAATTTTAAAAATTTGAGAGATCGGAAAAAATTAATAAGAACGCGGTAAAAGGGCCAAAAAACCCTTATGAACGTTTAAAACTTTAAAGCGTTTTTTCTACAACTCAGGGGTTTTTAAGGTCGGTGCCCCTTGTAACTTTAAAACTACTGCATCGATCCTTTTAAAATTTTGAACACTATTTATGTACATAATTTATGAGCTAACGCTAGAGAGTTTTTTTTTAAATTTGTTAATATTTTTTTTATTTTACAGTAACAAATTAGCCGATTTTTTTCACAAAAATCACTTTTTTTACTTCAAAGTTTTAAAAAAAAATTGAATTTTGAAAAACCCTCTCAGCGTTACCTGGGGAAGGAGATTATCTAACGAAAGAACTTTGGTTTTTTGACTTCAGATGATCCAGTACCTAGATATGAGGGGCACAGCAATTTTACTTTTTTCCAGACGCTTCCAAATAATTGCTGCCATTGCTGTATTTTTTAATATTTCTTCGTAAAAAATTACTTAATATTTTTCGAATGTTATACTTTATTATAGCACTAGTTTTAATAAATAGGTTTTAACTGTGTCGTAAAAAAAAAAATGCGAAAATGTGCCTTTTTTTGCACGAATTAACCTTACCCCTTCCCCCTTCCTTAAATGATGCTTTGTTCTGCAGAACTTGGCCGCTTATATGTAACGGATAAGCATTGGCAAATTTTTTTCGCGACAGCGAACATGACTGTGTTTTCGAGGCATTAAACTGGAACAAGAGATTTTTGGCGCCCCAATCCAAGATTAGTTTAGGGTCTTGTGAAAGAGATATCTGCATTGACCAGCGCTTGTTTTCAAATCAAACTTACAGGTTGGTTAAGAAATTGAATATTAGAGTGGAGGGTACTAAAACTGTAAATAGAATTGATTGTGGAAGAGAAAAGATCTTTGATGTGAAGAAGAAATAGAGTTGGTGCCAGAACTGAACCCTGGGGCACCTCAGCATTAATTTGGTAGAAGCTGGAAGAATGACCATCTACAATAACTGATATACGTCGATTCGAAAGGAAACTGGAGAGCCAAGAACAAAGCTTAGGTGGGAGACCGTAGGAAGAAAGTTTGTTAAAAAGCCCATCATGCCAGACTTGATCAGAAGAAGAAACTCAAGGGACTTGTTCCAGTTGTGTGAGACAAAGGAAAAAAGAAAATCTGTGGATCTTCTGTGGGGGAAACCCCCAACTATGGTAAAATTGTGTCCTTCCAAATACCTTAAGATAAGGGAATTAATTAATTTTTTTATTACCCGACAAAAAACTAAAAGGCCTTAAAAAGTGTATGTAGCAATTTCGTAGGTGACAAGAAAACGAAGAACTACGCATTTGCTCAATTTTTTTGGGGGTTTTTTTCCATAAAAAGTAAAAAAAATTTTTTTCTTTTTTTTTTACTTTTAAATAAGAAAAAATTATTTTTCAAATTTTTCCTCAATAAAATGCACCCATTTAAGTTTAGCAATATCTAGTGATTTGTTTCATATTCTAGGTGTAAAGACAAATAATAAAAAAAAATGTTTTTAAAAATATCAATTTTTGGATTTTCCAAAAAAAAGTTAATCGAAAAATTAACATTTTTTTAAATTATTCTATTTTTGATGAACTTTAAGAATAAAAATATTTGACAACTAAAAAAAAAAATTGTAAATTTTGCAAATTTTTAAAAAATTATTAAACCGGCAAATATAGTTTAAATTTTTTTTAATTGTTCCATTTTTAATAAATATTAAAAAAAAAATTACGTTTTTAAGAAAAAAAATTAGAAATTTCAAGCATAAACAAAAAATGGCCTCTTAAATTGAATTTACTCTGAGAAAATCAAATTATTGTAAATTTGTTTAGTTATCTTTTTTAATACGCCAAAAAGTAGAATATTTCAAAAAAAAAAAAAAAAAAAATTGGCAATAACTCAATTTTTTATTTTTCAAAAAAGGGCCCGAAATAAATTCAGAGGGAGGAAAGATAGGTGGTTAATACAATTAACATTTAAAATAGTAAAAAACCTAAAAAATTGTATTTTAATATTTTTGAAAAATTAGGTTAATCTTTACATTCTCCCATAAAACGTCAAGTGTTCTAGATTCAAACCTTTTTATACCATCTAGAAATCGTTTCCACTATATACATGCAGCATAGAAAGCACTATACAACATTAAATAAGATATATATCTATTCAAATTTTATATCATATCACATCAAAAGACAGACCGCTACATTAGTTGAATATATTACCGGAGCACCTACCTACTACACTCCTAGTAGAGAATGTAAAGTATCCACGAGAAACCGGCAATGTTACTTGTTAAAAATAACATACATGTAAATTTTTTGTATTCTGATGTCGTAATATTTGTATACGAATAAGTATTTGAAATGTGCATTAAAGTAAAAAAAAATGTTTTATTTATTAAAAGAGAAAGCGGTTAACGAATGTACTATTTCACATGCATTAGCTTTAAATAAATAACATTCTTAAGGTACAAGTTCGTGTCAATATGTAGTTAAAACCAAAGTTTCAACTTTAACTACTACTGCAGAAAACATGCCGGCTAGCGTATTTGAATTGTTGTCTGTGGCTCGACGCAACCTTAGAAAAATGTATTATTCCGGGAGGCCACCGCAAAAAAGCTGGCCTATAAGAGATAGGCATGAAATATTTTTTTATGGTACTTTAAAGGTGTATGGAAGCCCAATACTGTAGAACAAAATTGTGTAGGCGTGCAGGGCAGGGCAATAGGGGGTTGGCCCGCGGAATTTTCCGCAATGAATAGTAGGTCAGGGCCGGATTTCCATAATTCTTTGTTACTATCTATAAAATTGACATCATCAAATGTCAAATTCAAACATTCATGTTTTTTTATTTTTTGCACAAAATTGTTGGTTATTAAAGGATACTACTATAAAATATTTAAAATTATTGTGTAATATTAGATTTTATATCACCTGATATAATATGGAAAGAATAGATGGCGCCACTTTACTGCCTTCTATTTAAATGGTCGGTATTTTTGGAAGTTTTGTATTTTTACCAAAAATCTTTGTAAATAAATAAAAACACGATTTTTTAAAATAAATTTCAAACATTGTATGATAGTATTATGTACTTATCACCAATTTTGTGATAAAAGAAGGGCAAGATAGTGTAAATGAGTTTAATCTAATCCTAAGATTCTGGTTGTACATTAAAAAGTGAAAATTTTTATAACTGCTTTTTAGGCATATACTTTTCACTAATAACAAACATTCATGAGACAGAATAACAGTGGTTAAAAATGTTTAGTAACCTTTGGTACCTGAGTATCCATTGTAACAGTATCCGTTAAATATTATGTGTGTACAGTATGTCGAGCTTAAAAAGTTGATAATGCAAGATTAAGAAACCAAAAAACCTAATTTATTTTTAAACAAATGGTATTGTCTCGAAAGTTGCCTCCTCTCCGATTTTGATCAAATTTGGTATACAGGGGTTTTTTGGGGCGCTGATCACAAATCTGAAAAAATATATTTTCGGCAACGTTTCGTTTCCGAGATCTTCATCATCAAAGTTGAAAATTAAACTAACCTCATTTTCACTATATTCTCCCTTCTTTTGCACAATTTGATTTTTACACTAAAGTGGCACACGATATTTATAAACACTTTTAAAACCTTGTATTTTTATTTATTTTACATCTTTTTTCCATTAAATTGCGAACTTTTAATTTCAAAGGCAGTAGCCATATTTGCTTAAAAAATAAAAGTGTAAAAAGGTGTAAAATAAACATAAAAAAGTTTTAAAAGGTGTTTGTGAAATATTGTGTGCCAATTTAGTGTAAAAATCAAGAATTTTGTGCAAAAAGAAGGAGGAATAGTGTAAATAAGGTTAGTTTGATTTTCAATTTTGATGATGAATATCTCGAAAACGAAACATTGCCGATTTTTTTAGATTTGTAATCAGCGCCCCAAAAACCTGCCAAAATTGTACTTCCTTTCATTCAATTAGAGGGACCTGTATATATTAAAATTTCCTGGTCTGCCCAGTAATCAATAATTTTGATCCTTTAAAAGAGTGTACTAAATTATTAAATAAAATAAAAGTACCTAAATGTAAACCTTATTTCTTTTTAATAATCCACAGAAATACACAAACATTGTGGAAATCATCTAAAAGATAGTTAAGATTGCCTTACTTTTCTCACTAATATTTCCTATGAAATTTTCATTTTCTATTATTCATAATTGATATATTATTATTTATTCGGTTACCTAACGTTACGTCTTATAAGAAGCACCTAATTTAAATATAAAAATACTTACCTAAAGTTAAAAAGACGGGTATGTTACCCTTGGATTTGCAAGACAAAACCATACAACCTCTAGTCATTTTGTTACGATATTATAAGTAACAAACAATAAACACAAAATTATAGTCACAATTTAATAAACACTAATCACTAAAATAAGAAGGTTTGATCAATCCAAAAAACGGTACTCCGGCTCTCATAAAATTATAATGTGTTGGCTAACTTCACACTGATTTATCAGTGTGTAAGTAGGCAACACATTAAATTATTTCGTGGAATTTTGTTATTGCGCAGAATCGGCGGGGCCAACTCTGACAGTTATTTTCATACTGGGCTGGACATTTTTTGATCGAATGGGCCATAGCATTGGGCTTCCATACACCTTTAAACTTCCTTGACTAAGAACTATAGTCAATTCAAAGCCGTACTGGTGCCTCAGCTTAGCGGGTTCAAATTGCATTTTTTTACCTAGGTAAAATCGTTTTTCCAATATAACTCGAAAACTATTGATTTTAGGTAAAAAGATTATAATTAAAATTAATGGTCTAATAAAACTACGTTATTTTTGTTCAATAACATTTTTTGTAGCTCTTTTAGTTTTTGAGATATTAACGATTTAAATTTAAAATAAAAACGCAAATATCTCAAAAATTAAAGGAGCTACGAAAAAATGTACTAAACACAAAATATGCTTTTTAATAAGCTCTATGAAAAAGCTTATATACACATTTTCAATAAAATAAGTAATAAAGGAGATGAGGGCAAAAAAGTTATTGCGGCCAAAAATTTTGCTGATAATATTTTTTGGTACAAGTAAATATGCCAACTCCGATCCATCTAAAAATTGATTCAAAATGATTTATTGAATGAAACAAACTAATACACATGTGCCTTTAGTCAATGGAGGCTAACATGGTCGCACGGATATATTATTTAATTTTGCAAAAAAATTTAATGGCATTTAATATAATTTCCTCTCATTTCTTGACTTACTGTAAGAACGTTTGTAAATAAACAACATCCTACATTATAATCTAGCGAAACGCATAAAACATATTGAACAATATGTATTATGAAGTCATCAAACTAATAGTAGAGAATAGATAATGTATATTTATTCCGATGATTTCATATTAATATTTATAATTTTTTTCTACGCTACTTTTCGTATTGCTATTTTTTACCCAGCCTCCTTGACCCACCTAGTTTGGTAAACCTATTGTATTTTATATCATAATAATAAATAATAAACTGTGACTGTTATAGGTACGTGGTTCGTAGAATGCAACACAAATTTAAAAGGGGGGACGCAAAAAAAATTTTTTTTTTTTTTTAAAAAAAAAAAAAAATTTTAAAAAAGGGGGTTAAAAAATTTTGGGGGGGGTTTTAAAAAAAACCCCAAAAAAAAGGGTTTTTTTTTTTTTTTTTTTTTTTTTTTTTTTTTTTTTTTAAAATTTTTTTAAAAAATTTTTTTTTTTATTTTTGGGGGTTTTTTTAAAACCCCCCCTTTTTTTTTTAAAAATTTTTTTTCCCAAAAAAAATTTGGGAAAATTTAAAGGGTTTTGGGAAAAAAATTTTTTAAGGGGGAAAAAAAGGGGGAAACCAAAAAAAAAATTTTTTTTTTTTTTTTTTGGATTAAAAACCCCAAAATTTTTTTTTTTTTAAAAAAAAAAATTTTTAAAAATTTTTTTCCCAAACCCTTTAAAAAAAAATTTTTAAAAAAAAAAATTTTTAAAATTTTTTTTTTTTTATTTTTTTTTAAAAAAAATTTTTTTAAAAAAAGGGGGGGGAAGGAAAATTTTTTTTTTAAAACCTTTTTTTTTAAATTTTAAAAGGGTTTTTTTTTTTTGGGGGAAAAAAATTTTTAAAAAAAAATTTTTTCCCCCTTTTTTTTTAAAAAAAAAAGGCCCTTTAAAAAAATTTTTTCCTTTTAAAAAAAAAAAAAAAATTTTTTTTAAAAAATTTTTTTTTAAAAAAAAAAAAAATTAAAAAAAATTTTTTAAAAAAACCCCTTTTAATTGGCTTTTTTTAAAAAATTTTTTAAAAACCTTTAAAAGTTTTAAAAATTTTTTTTTTTTCCCTTTTTTTAAAAAAAAAATTTTTGGAAAATTTTTGGGGGGGAAAATTTTTTTTTTTTTTAAAAAATTTTTTAAAAAAAAAAAAAAAAAATTTTTTTAAAAAACCCCAAAAAAAATTTTAAAAAAAAAAAATTTTAAAAAAATTTTTTTCGAAAAATTTTTAAAAATTTTTTTTTTTTTTTTTAAAAAATTTTTTTCCCCCCTTTTTCCCCTTTTTTTTAAAAAAAAAGGGGTTTTTTAAAAAATTTTTTTTTTTTTTTACGGTTTGGGCCCGGGGGCCCCAAAAAAAAAAAAAGGGGTTTTTCCAAATTTTTTTAAAAAGTTCCCCTTTTTTTTTTAAAAAAATTTTTTTTAAAAAAAGGGGGTTTTTGGGGGTTTTTAAAAAGGAAATTTAAAAAAAAAAAAATATTAAAAATTTTTTTTTTTTTTTTTTTAAATTTAAACCCAAAAAAAAAAAAAATTTTTTTTTTCCAAAATAAAGGTAAAATTTTTTTTTTTTAAAAAAAAAAAAAAAAAAAAAAAAAAAAAAAAAAAATTTTAAAAAAATTGGGAAAAAATTTAAATTTTTTTTTTTTTTAAAAAAATTTTAAAAAAAATTAATTTTTTTTAAAGGAAAACCATTTAAAAAATTTTTTTTTTGTTTTGGGGGAAAAATTTTTTTTAAAAAACATTTTTAAAAAACCCCCAAAAAAAAAATTTTTTTTAATTTTTTTTAAAAAAAAATTTTTTTCCAAAAAAAAAATTGGGAAAACCCCATTTTTAAATTTAAAAAAAATTTTTTTTTGAAAAAAAATTTTTTAAAAAATTTAAAAATTTTTTTTTCCCCCAAAAAATTTTTTAAAAAAAATTTTTTTTCCCCCTTTTTTCCCTTTTTTTTTTAAAAAAAAACCCCCCCCCGGGGAAAAAAAAAAAAAAAAAATTTTTTTTTTTTTTAAAAAAAAATTAAAATTTTTTTAAAAAATTTTTTTAAAAAAAAAGGGGGGTTTTTTTTTTTTTTAAAAGGGGGGTTTTTTTTTAAAAAAGGGGGTTTTGGGGGGGGAAAATTTTTTTTAAAAAAAAAAAAAATTTTTTTTTTTTTTTTAATTTTTAAAAAAAAGAAAATTTTTTTTTTTTGGGGGAAAAATTTTTTTAAAAAAAAAATTTTTTTTCTAATTTCCCAAAAATTTTTAAAAAAACCCAAAAAAATTTTAAAAAAAATTTTTTAAAAAAAAAGGGGTTTTTTTTTTTTTTTTCCCAAATTTTTTAAATTCAAAAAACCCTTTTTTTAAAAAAAATTTTTGGGGGGTTTTTTTTTAAAAACAATTTTTGGGGGGGTTTTTTTCCCCAAAAAAAATTTTTTTAAAAAAAAATTTTAAAATTTTTTTTTCCCAAAAAATTTTTAAATTTTTTTAAAAAATTTAAAAAAATTTAAATTTAAAAATTTTTTTTTTTAAAAATTTTTTTCCCTTTTTTTTTTTAAAAAAAAAAATTTTTTTTTTTTTTTTTAAAAATTTTTTTTTTTTTTTTCCCCCGGGGTTTTTTTTTTTAAAAAAAAATTTTTTTTTTTTTTAAAAACCTTTTTTTAAAAAAATTTTTTTTTAAATTTATTTTAATTTTTTTTTTTTTAAAAAATTTAAAAAAAATTTTTTTAAAAAAAAAATTTTTTTTTAAAAAAACCCCAAAATTTTTTTATTTTTTTTTCCCCCCCCAAAAAAAAAAAAAATTTTTTTTTAAAAAAATTTAAAAAAAAAAATTTAAAGGAAAAAAAAATTTTTTTTAAAAAAATTTTTTTTTAAAAAAAAAAAAAGGTTTTTTTTTTTTTTAAAAAAATTGTTCCCCCCGGGTTTTTGGTTTAAAAAAATTTTTTTTTAAAAATTTTTTAAAAAAAAAACCCCCAAAGGGTTTTTTTAAAAATTTTTTTTTCCCAAAAATTTTTTTTTTTTTTTTTTTTTATTAATTTTTTTTTTAAATTTTTAAAAAAAAACCCCCCCTTTTAAAATCCCAAAAAAAAATCCCAAATTTTTTTTAAAAGGGGGGAAAAAAAATTTTTTTTTAAAACCCTTTAAAATTTTTTTTTTTTTAAAGGGGTTTTTTTTCCCCCGGGGGAAAAAAAAATTTAAAAGGTTTTTTTTAATTTTTTAAAAAATTTTTTTTTTTTTTTTATAAAAAAATATTAAAGAAGCCCCAACATTTTGATATAAACATTGTGGCAAGGATATTAGATTTAATTTTTTTTGGTCCAATAATTGTACCCATTCCGATCCACTTGAAACTTTAACAAAAATTGTTTTTAACAATTTGATTAAAAAAGTGCCTTCTCTATCTGGGTGTTATATACCTGGCAGGACGCTTACCATTTCTGGATCTCCTATGCTACTATGTGTATAGCTGATCTTTTAAATATTTTTATTATCGATTTAAATATTAATATTAATAATCAATAAAGACCGTTACTCCTTTATAATGATCTGGAGAAAATTTTAATCACATTTTAACATTTAATTTTTTTTTATATGGCTTAACTTAAAATAGTTATTTACATTACAAGATGCGAAAGTTTACTTTTTGGTGTGAGGTGGTTTTTAAATGGCCGAGGCTATTTAAAACCTCCGAACACTTGAAAGGCCTTTCGCATCGTGTAATGTATTATATTTTTCTGCTACTGTTCTATGTATCATAATTTAATAATCATTAACATCATGTTTTAATAGAAATATCAGAGATTTTGAAATTTTACCCGTTAAAAATTAATCCATAGCAACACATTTATTGTTGACATTGTCTGTCATCAGCACTTGTCAGATTTTGAATTATTGTTAATTTAGTATAAATCTATTCCATTTTAAAATGTTAAATGAATATGAAAATGGCATCAAGGCAGCTGACCTTGCGTGTGCCTCACTTCTGCCAGACAAATCTAAAGAGAGGTACCATCAAACATATAAATCGTTTTCTGAATGGCTTGCTACAAAAAATGTGGGGCGGATTGACGAGAATGTGATGTTGGCGTATTTTCAAGAAAAATCCGAGTCTTTATCACCACCAACCCTCTGGTCTGTATATTCCATGCTTAAGTTAACAATTTCCGTAAACAAAAATCAAGATATTTCGGAGTTCAAGAAACTAGTTGCTTTTATTAAAAGGAAACGATGGTTATGAGGCAAAAAAGTCAAAAATTTTTAAAAAAGAAGAAATCATAAAGTTTTTACTTAACGCGCCTGATCAAAGTTACTTAGCAATGAAAGTAATAGCCATTATGGGAGTGGTATAGTAAAAATAGTGGAGTCCAAAAATAAAGTTAAAAGAAACTTTGTAGTAACCAACGATGAAGGCTCAGTTCCTTATGTCAGATTTCTACAGGAATATATTAAGCTGAGACCAAGGAATGCTCTAGATGAGCGTTTATTGTATCGTTATGAAAGAGGTAAATGTGTTAATCAAGTAATTGGAAAGCACACTATTTCAAATGTACCTAAAGAAATTGCGAAGTTTTTGAAGCTTAAAGACATCAGTAGATACACTGGCCATTCTTTTAGAAGAACGTCAACTACGTTCCTTGCCAATGCTTCGGATGTCGATATTTTGGACTTAAAAAGGCATGGAGGTTGGAAGTCTTCTTCTGTTGCGGAGGGATATATTGCTGAATCCTATAGTAATAACGTGGAAATTTCAAAAGATTTTACACGAAATTCCTACCAATATTCCTCTAATGAAGTAACAAGTGAAAAATATGAATATTACGTAGTTAAAGGTGATAACGATACCCCAACAACAAATTTAAAAACTGTTAATTCAAGTATTATTCCTCCAATTTCTTTTTGCTAATTGCTCAAATTGCACAATTACTTTTAATGTTAATACCTAACCTAGTTTTTTAAAATATTTTGTCATAAATTAGTTACTTTTTATAAATAAATCCTAATATTTCCACAAGCATATTTTCTTTTTTTTTACTCTTACTTTTTTGTCCAGGCGCTGAAAATATTACTTTCGTAGCTAGCAACTTACAACCAGGTACACAAGGTTCTCTTTTTTTATCATTCGCGTTGCTAGGGCCCCAAAGTTTTCTTATTTATACAGTAGTAGAAAAAATATTTATTTTATTAGACTATCTACTTCTAGGCTTACAGTCAAATAATACAAATAAAAGCAACATAGTACATGGAGAAATGACAAGCGTCCTGTCAGGTATATTAGTATATAGTATATAGCACCCACATAGACGATTAATAAATAATTATTTTTTTTTAAATCCTTTTACAGACATATTTTTGAATGTCTAAACTTTGAAAATATGCAAAACAAATTGTTTTCTTTCTTTATATTTGATATTCAAAGAGACCGAAAAGAAGTGGACATATAAGAGTTAAATAACGAGATCGGCCGAGCTTCTTTTAAAAAAGTTTTATTTTACAAAAAATGGACTTGACTTATTTACAAATTAACTTATAATCTAAAGCATTAAAACTAAAATAAATAATTATTTCCAACAGCACCCAGCTTTTACATGCAAATAATGTTGCCATTGACTATGCGAAAATTGTGTATACAGGGTTTCCCAAAAAGTAATGGAACACAAAGCAACAGCAGATTCCTTAGGTTGAAATAATGCAATTAACGTAAACTTGCCTTATCCGAAAGTTGATAATAACTAAGATACAGGATGTCATTTTATAAAAAAATTATTAATTTTATAAAAAACATTTTTGTTCAAGAAACGATTTTGGACTTACTTTACAAGTTATTCATATTTTTACTATTTCGTTTGATAAATTATTAATTATTTTGGGCCCAACTATTTTCATTGATCTGAAAAAAAGTTTGCTTTTACGAAGAGGTACAAATAGATAATATTTTTACTTAATGTTTTTGTCATGTATATCAGTTTATTAACAAATATTTATTTTTATTTAAATTCGACAAATTAAAAACCAAGGGCAAACAAAAAAATAAGGTTATCTGTTTTTCTTTCTTCAACCGTGTTTTTACGCTTTTTTAAGCTGTTTAAATTCAGAAAGATCTAATTATAAACAGTTTTTACAGTAACACAAATTTAAAATACTTTTATATAAATTATTCAGTTAATCTCTAATTAATAATAAACATTTTTTTACAGTTCATCCGCCAGGATTCTCCCAAAAAATCACCACCATGGATCACGTCTCCCTCCTGGATCCCTACGAACACAGCTGCTAAGTATTCAACAGCCACGACATCGACAACTGTAAGCTTAGACAAAGACGGCCTTATGCAGCTCTGTACAACGTTGCAGCTCGAAGAACAAGGAAACGAGTTGATAAGGTGCTTGTTGAGTGAGAAAAGATCGAGAGCTACCTTTGGGGAATTCAAGGATGCGTTGTTATCGCTTTTAGGTAAGATTATCGCAGTTTTTGGAAGTTTTTCGACATTTTTATAGGCTATTTTTATAATGGTTAGTTTCATCAAAAAAGTAATATAGGGGTCATGTGCTCTTTTTAAGTCAAACTTAAATTGGTAATATCAAATATGAGAATTTTCCCTCTCTTTAGAGATACGGGGGAAAATCAAAAAATAGTTTATTTCAGAATAACCCTATATTTTCTTAATTTAAAGAGATATACCCTGAGTTGCACGAAAGTTAATCAAGGTTTAGAATGTTTCTTTAAAAGTGTTAGACAATGTTATGGTTTCAATAGCACTAGAATCTTGTCTTCCATTGTCTTTATTTGATAATTGATACACAACGTTTCGGTTAGTGATGTATCTCCAACCGTTTTCAAGTGATAACTAAAAAGTTTTAATCTTTTTGGACTGTCCCATAAATAAAAAACAAATCGACAAATGACACTTTATAAAATACAGACAACTTCTTTGCACAACCCGACATGTGACACTGTATATGTTTGGTACGTCATTGATTTCCGTTAAAGTTATAATGACATAGTTTTAAGTAGGTACAAACATCAAAAATATAGATATGAAACTTTTTTTTTATCTTGGGACAGTGGGTATCCACACAGTCTTGGGACACTTTGCCAGGCGATGAGTGAACTGGAAGAACAAGCGGGAAGTTCGGGGTTTCTCTAACTGAACTGTAAAGGATGCATTTTGTTGCTTTGTTGGGAGCCCCAGAAAGGAATTATGCTGGCCAATTCCCCGAGCAGAAGCCGTGAAAATACCTATGAAGAGCGACAGATCCCCCACAGCTCGACGGTGGGCAAGAAGAGGAAGCCTTTCTTGAGGTTTGATCATTAATAAGCGAACGGCCCCTTCTTTGAATGAGTCCAGAATGCTAAGTGTTGTAGGGGACGCCATTTCCCAGGCATGAGAACAATATTCTAAAGAGGGTCTGATTTGGGATAAGTACAGAGTGTACAGATTGGAAAGAGAAAAATTTTTTATGGCTCGGAAGAGGAATCCAAGCTATTTTAAAGCTGCCGAGGCTATGGATGTAATGTGTTTGTGCCAGTTGAGGTTATTCTCAAAAGTAACGCCGACAAGATTAAACGACTCTTTGTTCTGCAGAACTTGACCGCTCATATGTAAGGGATGATCATTGGCAGACTTTTTTCGCGACAGCGAACATGACGATGTTTTCGAGGCATTAAACTGAACAAGATTTTTGGCGCCCCAATCCAAGATAAGTTTGAGGTCTTGTGAAAGAGATATCTGCATTGACCTGCGCTTGTTTTCTAAGTCAGAATTACATGGTGGCTTAAGAAATTGTATACTAGAATGGAGGGTACTATCGTCAGCAAAACTATGAATGGGATTGATTGTGGAAGAGAGAAGATCGTTAATGAGTAGAAGAAACAGCGTGGGTACCAGCAGAGCCCTGGGGCAC
The DNA here is from genome assembly GCA_019359885.1 of Listronotus oregonensis. Lineage (NCBI taxonomy): Eukaryota > Metazoa > Arthropoda > Insecta > Coleoptera > Curculionidae > Listronotus > Listronotus oregonensis. The sequence continues at coordinate 13,714 of JAHBCN010011543.1, forward strand.
CCCAGCATTAATTTGGTAGAAGCTGGAGGAATGACCATCTACACTAACTGATATACGTCGATTAGAAAGGAAACTGGAAAGCCAAGAGCAAAGCTTAGGAGGAAGACCATAATAAGGAAGTTTGTTAAGAAGCCCATCGTGCCAGACCTGATTGAAAGCTTTGGATATGTCAAGAGCAACGATCTGGGATTCACCAAGTTGTTTGAGACAAAGGAAAGAAGATCAGCTGTGGATCTACTGTGACGGAATCCATATTGTCTTCTATCATGTAAGATCTTATGTTTTTCCAGATACTTTAAGATTTGGGAATTAATGATTTTTTCCATTACTTTGCAATTTCTGTAATAGGATTTTGTAGTATAGTGAATCTAAGGGTGCAATAAAATAGTACTTCAATTTTGTGACTTGGGTACTTACCAAAAATCTTTATACAATGGGTCCGCTTCGGTCCCGGAGTATAGAGACTGAGTATTCTTAGCTCTTTTGAAACAGGAAGAAGAAAAACCAACAAATTGGGGTATAAAAACTTCCCGTCCCATGTGGCGAAAACTCTACGGAATTTTTTTATAATGAAGAACTTGTAGCATTGTTCTTTCCGTATATACCGAAACTACTTTAAGAGCATTATATTTTTATTTCAGGTAAAATGCAAATAATAAAAATATCAACGAAAGCCCCACCAAAGAGAAACCCGTAGAAAAAAGTTCCCCAGATCGCGAGGTGTCGCCCAAGTTTGTTTATGGTAGCAAAAAATACGGAAGGCGCAGCAGGTAATACATTTTTAAAATACTTTTCCGAAATTAAAAATAGAACAATGATATCTGCATTTTTTTTATGTTCAAATAAATAAGTGGTTTATTGTATTGATTAAAACTTAAATACTTTAAAGTATAATTAGAATTAATTTTTAATAATTTAAGAGAATTGTTTACTTGTAATTCAGTTAATGAAGACCTGAAAAGTACCCAAAGCTGTAAATAAATCTGTACAGTTTTCATTTGTGGCGCAATTTTTTGAGGTAACCCTAATCCCCCGTCCGGATTGCTTTCAAAAAGCAAAAAGTTTTGTTGGGCCACAAAACCAATTTTTAAAAATTAAAAACAAGCCAAAGAAAAAACCCAAAATGGTGAAGGAAATTTTCTGGGATCATTGAGCACTTGCTAAGGTCCATTTTTTCAAAAAATATCAATAAATTAATGAGATACTCTAAAAATATTGTGAAAAAAAAACTTTGACCGCTTTTTTAATATTCCAGAAAAATCGGAATGGACCCAAACTTATATGAAATGATAGGTACGGGTTTTCCCATTCCGATGAACTTTGAATGATCAAAAAATGTACATTATTGCCCGAGTAATGGAACAATTCGTCCTCCCGCTTTTAAGTGAATCCATAAAGGTAGCTGCATTCTAGCGGTAGAGCGGCAGCTGAAATGAGGGGAATTTTGGGTGCCGTTTTCTCAAAAACTATCGATTTTTTGAAAAAATTTATTAGGACTTTTTTAGATTACAAGGCATTTTTATTTTTTTGTGTATCCAAATTCTCCAATTCAAATATTTTGACAAAAAATTGGAAACCCATTTTTGGGTTTGGGGGCCCTTTTTCCCTTTCCCACCTGTTAATTGTTTTTTTTTCTCGAAAGCCCCCCGAAGCCCAAAAATTTTTAAAAGGAAAACACCCCATTTATTTACATTTTTCCCCCCTTTATTTACGGGCCCCTTTCCCTTTTACTTCGTGGCCCAAAAAAACAGAGAAAAAACCCCCTTTTTTTAACGAGGACAACGACATTTCCCTGTCTAAATCCAATGGTGGTACCTCGGTACAACGATCGAATTCACAAAGTGAGGTCTTGTCCAAGAAACGTAAAACCAACTACAAACTCAAAAGGTAATGCATTAAAATACACGGTTGTATCATTAACGAAGTAATGTAGTATTTAAATGAATTGTTAATGAAATATCCACTTTTTTATACATTAATATTTGCTCAGTACCGCAGAAATGACAGTTTTTTTCCCTACAGATGTACATCACTACCAGGTCACAAAGACCTAAACAACTCGTCGGGTAACCATTTTATAACTTCGAATTTATCAAGCGAACCCGAAATCGTGTGTACCGAAGAAATGTTGCGCGAAGCATGGAAAAAATTAGGAGTAGGAGAAGATGGGTACCTGAATCAAACCGAATTGGTTCTAGTGTGTGATGCGATGGGTTTAGATGTAAATTTTTTTTTCACAGCCAGTGCTGAACCCCCAATTGCTCAAATTAGAAAATTGAGAGGGTTTCTTGACCATCCTCTCTGTTCTAAAATTATCACCCTGTGATTTCTATTTTTTTGAAAGTGGTGGAAAGACAACGGGTTTTCCTTATTTTTGATCCACCTTTTTAACACTGAGTGAAGATTTTAATCTTAGCAAAAAAAAAAATGATAGTCAATAACATTTTTTAAAATTTTATTTAAGGATTACACAGATTAGCAGATGAGGTGATTAGACAACTGTCAGACCACCTGTCGATAAGTTACGATCGAAAAATTAGCTTCAAGGAGGTACTGGAGGTGATTCAGAGGGACGAAACGTGGTTTGATGTTCTGAACAATGGGACTAGTAATAATGATCAATCAGTTAATTTAAGGTACGGAAATCATTTTTTTTCCATCAAGAGAGTATTAAGTGTTGAGCATTATTTTTTTTTTATGTAGCATTAAATAAGTTTAAAAAAAAATAAAAAAAACCCCAGTTTTATTGGTTTATCCCCACTATTAAAATAATAAAAAATAATAGTAATAAATGAAGATTAAGGCAAAATTAGTAAGGGGTTTCGGTTTGGTCTGATTTTTATGCATTTTTTGTTTTTGTGAGAACCAAGAAAGATAAACTTTAGTTTTTCATTTATTTATTTTTTTAGAAAAACATATAAATTTTTACCAAAAAAATTTTAAAACCAAAGTTATGGTTGAAGACCTTGCCTCAAAAAAATGGAGGCCACCCTCCACGAAACATCTGATTGGCTTATTAAAACAAAAAATTTTGGGGGTTTTAATTTAAAAATTAAAAACCCCGGAATGGATATTCTGAGAAAAAATTTTAAAAATTGGTTTTGACAGACTTTCGAAAAAAAAATTAAATTGCGTATTTTTTTTCAACTTTTTTACAAAAAAAAAAATTTTTTTTTGACGTGATAGAGATTAGCCGCGAATATTTTCAATGAAGAAGCGAATTTTCGCGAATATTGGAAAATTCGCGTTTGATCCCCATATTCGTTTTAAATTTCTGGCTATCCCTCTTACTGCTGTAAGGTGATCGCGTTGGTTTTTGCAACAACAGTGATTGAGGCGCCATCTCCCTTTTAATCTTTTAATTAGAGGGGGGGCTGGGCGGGGGAATCTATTTATTTTTATTTTGGGTTTTTAAAAAATTTTCAATAACCATTAAATATTACTAGTGTAAATAATAAAGGGTTTTGGGGTGTTTGATATTTTTGCCAAAAAAAAAGTCGCAAGAAAAAAAATTAAATAAAGGAGCCGATCTTCCCAACAAAATTTTGGGTAACCCGCAATTTTTGAAATCTGAAATTTTTTATTTGGTAAGGGTTTTGGTTTTTAAAACAAAAATTTTTTTTTTTTTTTTGGGGGAGCCTAAAAAAAAAAACATTGGGGCAAAAATTAAAAATTGCGCAATTAGAAGCGCTTGTCTGGGGACCGTTTTAAATTCACTTTAAAAGAAAATTTTTTAAAAATATCGGGGATTTTCCTTTAAAAAAAATTTTCGTTTTGTTTTTTTAATCAATTTTATTTTATTAAACCCCAAAAGTATTATTATTATATTATAAATATTAAATTTTAAATTTTAAATTTTTTTAAAAATTTTTTATTTGTTTTATATTATTTTTAATTAAAAAAAATTTTTAAAACCGGTTTTTTTAAAAAAAATTTTTTAAAAATAACAGTGGGTTAAATTAACCAAGAGGGAAAAATAAAAACTCTTTGCAACAGGTCATAATTTAAATGTTAACTATTTGTCAAAAAATAATTTAGTTTGGGATTTTGCGTTTAAAATCGATTAAACATATAAAAAAATAATCGTCTTGCACAGAATACGAAAAATATATGTTTGTCACTCTTACAAAGTAATTTTATATATTTTCTTCAAAAATCTGTTCTTGCTTCCAGATGTTCCACCGAAGATCTTTTTCCAGACTCCAGAACATTTCAATATGTAACCTTGGGACCCGATGGGAATGGCTTGATTAATACGGATACTTTGATGAGATGGGGGGAAAACTTGGTATTTTTCGAAAAAAAGCTTAGAATCGGTTTAAAACCCAAAATTTATCCAAAAGAGGTTTTTAAAAGGGGAAAGAAAAAATTCTTTTTCCGGGGGAAAAAAGGGCCCCGGGGTGGGGAAGGGGAAAAAAAAACTTTTACCCGGGTTTTTTTTTTTTTTTAAATTTTTTATTAAAAAAAAAAAAAGGGTTTTTTTTTTTTTAACAAAGGGCCCTTTTCAGGGGTTTTTTTTTGGGGTTATTTTTTTCCCTTGGAAAAAAAAAGGCCAAAAAATTTTTTTTTTTTTTTTTTTTTAAAAACGCCCCTTTTAAAAAATTTTTAATTTTAAAAATTTTTTTTGGGTTTTTTTAAAAAAAGGGGGAAAATTTTTAAAAAAAAGGGAAAAAATTTTTTTAAATTTTTTTTCCCTTTTTTATTCCCCTTTTTTCCCTTTTTTTTTTTAAACACAGGGTTTTTGGGTTTTTTTTTTTTTCATTTTTTTAAACCAAAATTTTTTTTTTAAAACCCTTTTAAAAATTTTTTTCCCCCTTTCCCCAATTTTTACAAAAATCAAAATTTTTAAATAAATTTTTCAAAAAATTTTTCTTATTTTTTTTTCAAAAAATTTAAAAATTTTTGGTTTTTTATTTTTTAAAACCAAATTTTTTTTGGGTTTTTTTTTCCCTTCAAAAACAAACCTTTTTTGAAAAAACCCCGGTTTTTCGTAAATTTAAAAAATTTAAAAAAGGAAAAATTTTTTTGGGAAAATTTTCAAAAAAGGGGTTTTAAATTTAAAAATTTTTTTTTTAAAAAAATTTTAAAAAAACCCCGTTTTTAAATTTGAAATTTTTCAAAAGATTGCCTTTTTTTTAAAAATTTTTAAAAGGGGTTTTTTTTTAAATTAAAAAAAAAATTTTTAAAAATTTTAAAAGAAAAAGTTTTAAAATTTTTCATTTTTAAAAATTTTTTACTTTGCTTTATTGTTTTTTTATTTTTTTAAAATTTTTAAAATTATTTTTTTTGGTTAAAAATTTTTTTTTAAAAAATTTAAGGGGTTTAAATGTTTAAAAAAACCCAAATTTTAAAAAATTTTAATTTAAAATAAATTTTTTTTAAAAATTTTAAAAAACTGGTTATTTCAAAGAATTTTTTTGGGTTTTAAAATTTTAAAAAATTTTTAAAAAATTTTTTTTTTAAAAAAAATTTTTTTTTTAAGTTTTGGGAACCCCCCCAACCCTTTTGTTTTAATAAAAAAAAAATTTTTTTTGTTTTTTTTTTAAAAAAAATTTTTTAAAAAAAAAATTTTTTTTTCCCCAAAAGTTTTTCAAAAAAAATTTTGGTTTTTCCCCTTTTTTTAAAAAAAAAATTTTTTTTTTAAACCCTTTCTAAATTTTTCCCGAAAAATTTCCCGGGGCCAAAAAAAAATTTAACCCCCCAAAAATTTTTATGGGGTTTCTAATTTTAAAATTAAAAAATTACCCCCCAAAAATTTTTTTTTAAAATTTTCGTTTTTTTTTAGATTTGGCCGACGTGTTGGAAAAACAAACCCGCTCTATAAACGAAAGCAGCCGAAGCGAATTTCAGAACCCGCACACCACCTTGTTGCAGGCAAATCTGAGCCTTTACCAGTCCGAGATCAAGTGTCTAAGGGGAAATCTTGGGCCCCTGCAGGCGGAAAAAGGGGAAAATTGAAGCTGGACTTCGGGGGGGTAATAACAGGGCCACTTTGCTTGCCCAAAAAAATGCAAAAAACCCCGGGATGGAACAGAACACTTTTCAGGTACAAAATTTTTTTTTTTGAATAAAATAAAAAATTTTTATACCTTTTTTTTCAACATTTCTTGAAATGCCCCATTTAAACAAACCGCCCTTGAAAATTTCCCCCTGATAAGTTCTGTAGTTTTTTTTAAATTTAAAAACTCCAGTGCTTTCCGTTTTTTTTTTTGTACTAAAAAATTCTTCGCCGACCAATCAACGCAGAGCGCGGTAACCCCCCTTCCCCCCAACCAGTCAACACGTGGATCAAAGAACGTTTATTAAAAAAAAAAAATTCGTCTGGCATATAATTAGCAATGATAAAAGGGTCTGGCAATAAAAAAAAAATATGTTTAGTTAACCTTTCTAAAGACAAAAAAATTTAAAAAATTTGGCTTCTTAAAATGTTTTAAATATTTGGTTTTTTCCTTTTTCAGGTAGGATGCGCACTAATAAACGCAACCGCTACCGCCAAAACCAAAATTTGCCCAGGGTTTGAAAAAGGAAGGGAACAACATATCAAAAAATCAGCTGACCTAAAGTTTTTCTTGAAAACGTTTCGACTCTTATACTTTTGGTGTTGTCAATTGTCTAAATAGAATCAAATTTTGTGCCCCTTTTAAAGGGAGTTTAAAATTCGAGAGACTCTTGGGATTTTTGGGGAAAGTATACCGATTATTATTTAAATAATTCTGCATCGATTGGGTGCAGAATAAAATTTATAAAAAAACAGTTTCGGGGGAAATTTAATTGCAAAGATAGTGTTTTTTTAAACTCTTATGTATTGTCCCCTTAGTCCAGTAACGGGAAAATGATTGAATCACATTTTTTCTTCCCAAAAAAGGGATAGTTTTTTAAATTTTTTTTAAAATTTACCCTTTAATAAGAGAAAATGTAACAAATATTAATGTTGTTTGATTTTTTATGTTAAATTTGTGTAATAATGTGATATTTTATTGAAGCCCTCTAAATGTTTTGTTGGCTCAAATTTGCTGCGGCTCCGTTGACGAAATAGCACTGATGATGGTTTACGAAGCGCTCTGTCTAGGATTTTTTTAATAAAATTTGCACGAAATAAAAGTTCTTCATTTCAATCACATGTTCGTCTTTCCACAAAATGGTATAGTTTTTAAATTTTTTAAATCACCCTTTAACCTTGAAAATGTAACAAATATTAATGTTGTTTGACTTTTATGTTAAATTCCATGTGATATTGTTTTTTGAAGCCCTTAAAGTTTTGTACTAAATTGCTGCGGCCGCTTGACGACGAATAGCACTGATGATGGTTTTACCGAGCGCTCTGCTAGGATTTTATAAATTTGCACGAAATACAAAGACTCTTCATTTCAAATAAACACATTTCGTCTTTCCACAAAATGGTATAGTTTTTAAATTTTTAAATTTCACCCTTTAATAAAGGAAAATGTAACAAATATAATGTTGTTTGACTTTTATGTTAAATTTGTGTAATAATGTGATATTTTATTGTACAAAGTGTTTTGTGTGGCTCAAATTTGATGCGGCTCGCTTACGACGAATAGCATGATGATGGTTTTACCGAAAGCGCTCTGCTAGGATTTTTTAATAAAAATTTCACTGAAATACAAAGTTTCTTCATTTCAATCACATGTTCGTCTTTCCACAAAATGGTATAGTTTTTAAATTTAAATTTCACCTTTAATAAGGGAAAATGTACAAATATTAATGTTGTTTGACTTTTATGTTAAATTTGTGTAATAATGTGATATTTTATTGACCCTCAAATGTTTTGTTGGCTCAAATTTGATGCGGCTCCTGCTTGAGAGAATAGCACGATGATGGTTTTGAAAGCTCTTAGGATTTTTAATAAAATTTAGAAATACAAAGTCTCTTCATTTCAATCACATGTTCGTCTTTCCACAAAATGGTATAGTTTTTAAATTTTTTAAATTTCACCCTTTAATAAGGAAAATGTAACAAATATTAATGTTGTTTGACTTTTATTTTAAATTTGTGTAATAATGTGATATTTTATTGAACCCTCTAAATGTTTTGTTGGCTCAAATTTGCTGCGCTCCTCTTGAACGACGAATAGCACTGATGATGGTTTTACCGAAAGCGCTCTGCTAGGATTTTTTTAATAAAAATTTGCACGAAATACAAAGTCTCTTCATTTCAATCACATGTTCGTCTTTCCACAAAATGGTATAGTTTTTTAAATTTTTTAAATTTCACCCTTTAATAAGGAAAATGTAACAAATATTAATGTTGTTTGACTTTTATGTTAAATTTGTGTAATAATGTGATATTTTATTGAAGCCCTCTAAATGTTTTGTTGGCTCAAATTTGCTGCGGCTCCTGTTGACGACGAATAGCACTGATGATGGTTTTTTACCGAAAGCGCTCTGCTAGGATTTTTTATTAAAAATTTGCACGAAATACAAAGTCTCTTCATTTCTAAAAATTCTCCAATTCGCATATTTTGGCAGATATTAGCGGTAGACCCATTTTTCGGGGATTTTCAGCCCTTTTCCACTTGTTAATGTTGATAAACTTTTTTTCGCTTGAAAGCATCCCCGAAGACTTAAGAATTGCGCCACAAGGGAAAACTGTACAGATTTATTTACAGCTTTGTCCCTTCATTTACTGGACTATATAATTTATACTCTTAAATTTTTCTTACGATGTTTATGAAGAAGTAAACTAATATTAAACAACAACTAAGGAATTTTTTAAAATTAGTCCTATTGATTGTTACAAAACAGTTTTTGAAATAATAATTAATTATGACAAATTATTCTCATTGAACCGGTGAAAGAAGTACACTTAAAGCAATTTGGCAACAACGCATGTATTTTAACCCGCGAAAAAGTATACAGCGTGCATGCGTCAGAATTTACTGATTATTTTGGCAAAACATAATACCCAGATTTTACAAACGAGCAGTTAGTCGTACGGGATTGGCTGGAAATAGTACAGTCAGGGCAAAAATTTGTCGGCTTAGGAGTGACGACGTAGTGGGACGGACTTACAAAATGTACAGGAAAAAATTTATTCAATAAAAATTGTTCAAAATCATTCAAGGAAGCGGATAATTTTTTTCAGAATATCTGAATACATTTTCGTACTTTTGAAAAAATGGCTGAATGGAAAGGTTTTGAGATCTTTACCCTAATAAATGCTAAAAGACCATGTCTCGTAATCTAAAAAAAAATTGGTTGTTCTTTACTTACCGGACCCACGGCCAATTTTATTGGAATTTTGTATACAGGGGTTTTTTGGGGCGCTTATCACGAATCTGAAGTCAAATTTTGTCGGACACTTTTAGTTTTGTGTTATAACACCCCACTCGGACCTAAATTTAAAACTGCACAAACTTTCCTTAAATTCCTCTTTCTTAAACCTGATTACAACCAAAATGGAATTTTTTGAAAAAACACCTATAATTTTATAAGATAAAGTTATTTTCACCTTTAACAAATATTTTTAATAAAAAAGGCACAACAAACACTTCCCAAAAATATTATTTTTACGTGTATAAATGTCAACAAAATTGTCTAGGGATTTTAGACAGTTTTATTTGGTACGTCAGGGACCCTGAAACAATTGAATGGCTTACTTTTTAGAATTTAAATCACTAAAAATAAAAATAATTCAAATTTCTAAAGTAGACCATTCAATTGTTTGGGCCCTGAATCCAACATAAAACTGTCTTTCATATTTTGGAAAGTGCTGGTTGTGCTTTTTTATTAAAAATATTTGTTAAATAAAGGTCAAATTAAATTTATCTTATAAAATAATAAGTGTATTTCCATAAAATCTTCCATTTTAGGTGTAACCAGTTTTAAGAAGGAGGAATTTTAGGAAGTTTTGCGTGAGTTATATCCGAGTAGGGCATTATAACTCAAAACTAAAAGTTTGGAAACAAAAATGATCGTGATCCTTGCAAAAACCTCTGTATACGAAATTCCAACAAAATCCCGTAGGCAAAGTAAAAAAAAAAATTATACATTTTTCTGTATAAGTCTGAAAATTTTTCTATTTAGTCATTTAGTCATTTTTCCAAAGATGCAAAAAATTTTAAAAAAGATTATCCTTGAATGATTTTGAACAATTTCTATTATATCAAATTTTTCCTGCACGTTTTATGACTAAAAGTAGATTATGGCTGTTTGTGGAAATAACAAAAATGTTGGTCCTCATTTACAGGCAGTTTTTTGGGGCTTACCACAAAGAAGATTTTGAGCAAAAAAATAGATCTAATCTTGATAATTTTTTCGCCGAAAATGCCCTTTCTTCTCGACAGGATATGTATGTAATAACTGTTTATTTTTTCTCTTATAGGTTAAGCTTCTTGATCAACGTCACGCAGACATGCTGAGGGACATCACGATGCAGTACACCAAAGACAAAGAGCAACTCGGTGCGATAAATCAATCGTTGGAAGGAAAAATCTCAACTCTGGAAGCGGAAGCGACAAAACTGAAGAACGATCTGTTGGTGGCGCAAAAGTATTCTATGAACGTGGAGAAGGAGAATCAGGCGCTGAGCGGGAAAATATGCGAGTTGGAGAAGGACAAGGAGATTTGATCGAGAAAGTTGAGATTTTGGAGGCTGAAAAGCAGAAAGTGAGGTAGGTTGTTTTTGTCAGTAAGATATTTTAAACATGCTGTTTTTTTGAGTGGGCAAGTATTTTACTGATCTCTCTGCAATAATGTTTAAAATTGAGAAAATTGTAAAAAGAAGAATGAGTTCTTTTATTGATAAACATAAAATTTTAAAAAATCAATTTGGATTTAAAAAAAAATACAAGTACAAATGATGCAGTATTTTTTTTTCTTGAACATCTTTATGCGTCGTTAAATGATGGTGATTTAGCAGCTGCTGTTTTTCGTGATTTAGCTAAAGCTCTTGTCTTAGTCAGATGTTTGGCAAATTTTTATATTTCAAATTAGGGTAAAAATTTTTTATTTTGTTTTCTAGAGAGATGGAAAGAGAAGAAAGTGAAATGCTCTTGTCGAAATTGACTGCATTGCAAATTAAAAATTCGGAACTAAAGGATAGAAACGATGAGATGGAATCAGAGATCGAAAGTCTTACTAATCAGGTAAGTTATACTTTTTTAATTATTTATTTTGGTTATATTTTATTATTAAAAATATCATTATTTGTATTATAATTTACTTTAGTGCCTTATTACTTCAAATTATTGTTAGTGGCGGCTCGGGAGGGAGAGCGTTGGGGGCGTGACCCTCCCAAAGAAGAATATAAAATGCGGCTGCGTATTGGCATTGTCTCTTATGGCATGACGCAAAATGGCATTTAAAAAAGAGTAATTTTTTCCCACATTTTTTCAACTTTGGGTGAAAATCTTTTCCCTTTGCTATTTACAGCGTTTTAAATAACACCTAAAATTTGGCCCTCTAGACTGAAGAAATTGGTCTTTTATTTAAATGCAATTTAAAAAATGTTGGATGGTGGTCTTTTATTTAAAAGATTGGTGTGTATTTGATAATATTAAAATCTGGGTTACAATCAAGGAAGTTTAAAAATGTATGGAAGCCCAATACTGTAGAACAAAATTGTCCAGGCGTGCAGGGCAGCGGAAATAGGGGGATTGGCCCCGCGGAGTTTGCGCAATGAATAGTAGGTCAGGGCCGGACTTCCATAATTCTTTGTTACTATCTATAAAGTTAACATCATCAAATGTCAAATTCAAACATTTACTGTTTTTTTTATTTTTTTGCACAAAATTGTTGGTTATTAAACGATACTACTATACAATATTTAAAATTATTGTGTAGTGTAACTGATATAATATGGAAAGAATAGATGGCGCCACTTTACAGTCTTCTATTTAGATGGTGGATATTTTTGGAAGTTTTGTATTTTACCAAAAATCTTTGTAAATAAATAAAAACACGATTTTTAAAAATGAATTTTAAACATTGTATGATAGTTTCATGTACTTATCACCAATTTTGTGATAAAAGAAGGGCAAGATAGTTTAAATGAATTTAATCTAATCCTAAGATTCTGGTTGTACATTAAAAAGTGAAAATTTTTATAACCGCTTTTTAGATATATACTTTTCACTTATAACAAACATTTATGAGACAGAATAACAGTGGTTAAAAATGTTTAGTAACCTTTGGTACCTAGGTATTGATTGTAACAGTATCCGTTAAATATTATGTGTCTACAGTATGTCGAGCTTAAAAAGTTGATAATGTAAGTTTAAGATACCAAAAATCGAATTTCTTTTTAAACAAATAAAGAAAAAGCAAAAAGAAACTTTAACATAAAATTGTACTTTCTTTCATTCAATTAGAGGGACCTGTATATATTAAAATTTGCCTGGTCTGCCCAGTAATTAATAATTTTGATCCTTTAAAGAATGTACTAAATTATTAAATGAAATAAAGTACATAAATGTAACCTTATTTCTTTTTAATAATCCACAGAAATACACAAACATTGTGGAAATCATCTAAAAGATAGTTAAGATTGCCTTACTTTTCTCACTAATATTTCCTATGAAATTTTCATTTTCTATTATTCATAATTGATATATTATTATTTATTCGGTTACCTAACGTTACGTCTCATAAAAAGCACCTAATTTAAATATAAGAAATACTTACCTAAAGTAAAAAATACCGGGTATATTACCCTTGGATTTGCAAGACAAAACCATACAACTTCTAGTCATTTTGTTACGATATTATAAGTAACAAACAATAAACACAAAATTATAGTCACAATTTAATAAACACTAATCACTAAAATAAGAAGGTTTTTATCAATCCAAAAAACTTCTGCAACCACAAAATATAATCCCACAAAGCAAAACAATCTAATACGGCGCCAAGGGCACAAACCACAACTAAAATGCAAATGATGAGACGACGACGGTTGATGGTACAGCGCGGATATAGTTTCATAGGCGCAGCGCGCGCCGTGCACCAAAAACGGTACACCGGCTCTCATAAAAGTATAATGTGTTGCCTAACTACACACTGATTTATCTGTTAGACAAACGACGAGCCGCCACTGAAATGCATACTTATATTTAATTTAAATTTTACTATGACTATTAACATGACAAAAATTAGGGGATTAATCAAGGTCTACTTTACATAAGAGTTTTTTTTGTAGGTTATGAGCATGAAAACAAAAGCAAGCAGCACTCCGACAAGAAACTACAACACATTGGATCAATCGATGGAGGAGGACAATATCTCGATAATTTACGAGGGTGTGGGACTGGGGGCGAAGAGGAGGAGCGAGTGTTCGCCTAGTAAGGATGTGCAGCTCCTACGAATGAGTAAGTACCATTTTATTTTAACGCTTTGGGGTTGTGTGGTGTTGTCCTATTATTTCTTTCCTTTATTGATTTACTCTAATAAGAGTTGTTCTTTTCACAAAAAATAATTTGGTCAGATAAATGTCATCAATGAACAAGTTGAAAAATTCTTAGGGGTTATACCCAGTTGGAAACTCGAAAAAAACGTGTTTTTTAAGAATTTGTTTATCAATTGTTTTTCTATTTAAAAAATGTGAGAAATACATGTACATATAGCGAATTTCTTAAGCTTTAAAACCCCATTGTTCGTTCTAAAGAATATCCAGTTGTATTGCCTCTGTAGACGACCTCCTGAAGGTCCGCTAAAAAAAGTTGTGCGGCGGTGAGCAAGATATCTTTGGTTTAGGTTATTTAAAATAGAAAATTCAACAAAACTTATTTGGTGGATAGATGGATGCAGGTATTAATAGAAGGAGCCAAAATTTTGATTTTTGACAAAATTATAGTCTAGGAGAAATCGGCACATAAGTACCGAAAACTATTCCACCTCAATTTTTTTATACGATCCTCTTCAAATTGCCCTACTGATGATATAAATGCATGATAAATATTTTATTTTTTTTTTAGATATATTTTTCATGGATCAAAAGTACCCAAATTTGAGATTTTTCTAACTTTTAAAAATTCATATTTTCAAAGATATTAACTTTATCGTAAAAAGTCATAGGACCTTTTTTATTTGTATTTCAATAAAGAATAAAAAAAATGACCGGTTAAAGATAACAATTCCTTGCAATTGTTTAAACAATTTCGATTTAAACAATACGGCACCAGGTGGCGCCATGGCAACATGCATTTATATCATCAGTAGGGCAATTTAAAGGATCGTATAAAAAATTGAGGTTGAATAGTTTTCGGTACTCATGCGCCGATTCATCCTAGACTATTATGCCTTCTCAAATAAAATTGCGATTTTCGAAGAAATTTTTAACTTCAATTGATTATGTGCGGCACGTGACATTCCAATGTCATTTCATCGTTCGTGGATCAACATCAATAATGCCATACCGTGGGACGAATGGAGTAACTCTCATTCAAGCAAACAACAATGGTCATTTATAGCATTTAGTTAGCGCTTTTCTTTCGTATTTTGTGGTTAGCGAACTTGATTCTGTAGTAATATATTTGAGCTTTTCTCGGATATTTTTTTGCAGGTTAATATTTTACTTGGATTTTTTTAAAGTGGGTTTATTTCTTTAAGTTAGTTTTTATTGTCTTATTCTGCCGTGTATTTAAAACCGATATTTATTGCATGATGCTTCATAACTAAGCAAAAAGTCATTTTGATACAATTTTAAAGTTTTTTTTACCACAAGAATTCAATGGTGTTTGACACGTTTGACACGAAACACGAAAAGAAAGATTTGTTGTTGATCCACTGGTGACGTCACGCGCACATGCTCCATTGGTTTAAAAAAAATCAAAATAATTTTTAGAAATCTTATTCCTTTGATTGATACCCGGGAAATGTATCTAAAAGATTGTGTAAAATTTGGAACCCAATTAGTCAAGCCATTTCGGAGAAATCATGCTCACCGACATTGAAAACATAGTTTCAAGGTAAACGCATTCCAAAATACGGGTCTAGCCCTTGAAGAGGTCCTTATAAATAGGCGTATATCTTTGAGAATATTTACCGATCAATTTAAAATTTTCAGACAATATACTTTGACATATTTAATGTACAGGGTGATCAGTCAAGGGTAGCGAGCGGCTATATCTCATAAGATATTGGTCGTATAGATTTGAGAAAAAAAATCATGATAAAAGTCGCCAAGAGAAATTGCTGGAAATTATTTTCAAGTTTGTCAAACGTCCGCTAGAGGGCGTAACAACCAACACCAAGTAGAAAAATGGGATTTTTCTAGAATTTGTCTAAT
>JAHBCN010011544.1:0-28753 GCA_019359885.1 Listronotus oregonensis
ATTAAAAATTTTTTTATTTTTTGACAAAATTGTTGGTATCAAACGATACCACCATAGAATATTTAAAATTATTGTGTAATATTGGATTTTATATCATCTGATATAATATGGAAAGAAGCCTTCTATTTAAATGGTCGATATTTTTGTGAGTTTTGTGTTTTTACCAAAAATCTTTGTAAATAAATAAAACAAGATTTTTTAAAATAAATTTCAAACATTGTATGATAGTTTCATGTACTTATCACCAATTTTGTGATAAAAGAAGGGCAAGATAGTGTAAATGAGTTTAATCTAATCCTAAGATTCTGGTTGTACATTAAAAAGTGAAAATTTTTATAACTGCTTTTAAGGCATATACTTTTTACTAATAACAAACATTTATGAGACAGAATAACAGTGGTTAAAAATGTTTAGTAACCTTTGGTACCTAGGTATCCATTGTAACAGTATCCGTTAAATATTATGTGTCTACAGTACGTCGAGCTTAAAAAGTTGATAATGTAAGTTTAAGAAACCAAAAATCTAATTTCTTTTTAAACAACTACAGAAAAAGCAAAAAGAAACTTTAACATTAAATTGTACTTTCTTTCATTCAATTAGAGGGACCTGTATATATTAAAATTTGCCTGGTCTGCCCACAAATTAATAATTTTGATCCTTTAAAAGAATGTACTAAATTATTAAATGAAATAAAAGTACCTAAATGTAAACCTTATTTCTTTTTAATAATCCACAGAAATACACAAACATTGTGGAAATCATCTAAAAGATAGTTAAGATTGCCTTACTTTTCTCACTGCTATTTCCTATAAAATTTTCTTTATTTTATTATTCATAATTGATATATTATTATTTTTTCGGTTACCTAACGTTACGTCTCATAAGAAGCACCTAATTTAAATATAAGAAATACTTACCTAAAGTAAAAAATGCCGGGTATGTTACCCTTGGATTTGCAACCACAAAATATAGGTACTCACACAAAGCAAAACAATCGGCGCAAAGGGCACTAACCACAACGAAAATGACGAATGATGAGACGACGACGGTTGACGATACAGCGCGGATATAGTTTCATACGCGACGCGCGCCCTTGCACCAAAACCTTAGACAACCTAAGACCATTACGGCTCTCATAAAGTATAATGTGTTGCTAACTACACACTGATTTATCAGTGTGTAAGTAGGAACACATTAAATTATTTCGTGGAATTTTGTTATTGCGCAGAATCCGGGCCAACTCTGACAGTTATTTTCATACTGGTCTGGACATTTTTTGATCGAATGGGCCATAGCATTGGGCTTCCATACACCTTTACACTTCCTTGGTATCTAATGACACATATTTTTCTAAAGTTTAAAGACTATGTCTAAGTGTGGTAGACAAAAATTCAGTGGTGACACTTAAAGAATTCAAACTTTCATTGGCTTTATTTTATTTATTTAAACAAAGTTTATACCTGAAATAGAGATCGAACTGGTCGAAACGTTGGTAAATTATTAAAATTAAAGGAGTTGTATTTAGTCGAAAGTGTGTTGCGGAAAAAGTAGGAGGCTTCAAAAAATATAAAACAAAATAAAAAAAACCCTTTTTCGATTTTTATTATAATTTGAAACCATATGAGATTGCAAAGAAAGATCTTTGGGGAAAGGAATGGCGAAAAAAAGTCTTTTTTCCGAGTTTATCTCCAATATTTAAATTTTTAATTCAACCTAAAATGGGCCTCCCCGGACATTTTGGTTCGGTGGCGTCTAAACCAAGTAGTCCCCCAAAACATATTTTTGGGGTATAAAATAAATTTTTTTTTAAATTTTTTGATTATTCAAAACACTTAAAAATTTAAAATTTAAATTATAAAATTTTCTATTTTACTTAAAAAAATTTTAAATTTTTGTCTATAAATTTTTATAAATAAAAAATAAATAATATTGACAAGGACTGCGGGCCCCGGTAATGGTATAAACGTCGTCTTTGGAGTTTTACACATTCCTCCCAATATCAGCCCAATTTTGTTCGGGGGTTTTGTGGTCATGAACAAAAATGACATTGAAAGGGCCTGCAGAGACCGGTGGGGCTATGGATGATGTTTAATGTAGTCTTCCGGAGCCGACAACCCCCAATATTAGCCCAAATTTTGTTCGGGGGGGTTTTGTTCCTGAACCGATTATGACATTGACAATCGAACCTGATATTTTTCATCATTTATTGTAAATTAAAAAATCAAAATCATTCAAAATGAGTCGATTTGGTCTTAAAGATGAAGAAATAGATAAAGTAATTAAAAAAACATTTCAGTTATAGTTTTAATTATGTTGCATGAAAATTAAAAAAGAATGACAAAAAAAAAATTTTAATATTATACTATATTTCTCCATTCTAGAAAATTTTCCCTAAAAACCCTCGTGCATAAAAATTAACCAAAAAATTTTTATTCAACCCTTGTTATAGAAAATTCTACTCGTTCTTCGAACTCGTGAAATTATAAAGAACAATCTTTTCGCTATGTCTTATGGTTTTTAAGTTATTATCAAAAATCGAAATGGCTTTTTTTTCGTTTTTTGTTAATAACACTTGCAATTTCAGTTGGCAGAAAAAATCCACAAAATGCCTTTCTTAGATTTACATTCCGCATTGAGTGAGCTATTGCTCATATTTTTCGAAGCCTTCTAACTATTTTTCAGCAGGAAACAAGCTTTTTGACTACACTAATAAGTTTTCGTTAAAAAAACAAAACTCTTAATAATAGTTTTTCTTTACTATGTAATTAAAGGTAAAAATCCCAATCAGGATGTAATACTTCTTGTAATTCTAGAATATCACCCCGCAACGCATCTATTACTATTTAAGAAATTAATTATTTTATAAGCTTTAGTTATGCTCATGTGTGCCCCAACTGCGGAAAAGGTTATAATATAAAAATTCTTATTACTAAATACGTTAAAAGTTCTGCGGAAAGCTCCATCGTTTTTTTGTCCGATGCCCATGTGTAAATTCAAAAGCCATATGAAGAGTACTTTAAAAAGGCACGTGGAACGGTGCAGAAGAGAACTTATGTATCACTAGGTAAATTTTATAAGTTTACAAAAGATCAATAATTCATGGAATTATTCATTAAAAACACTATAAATGTAAATGAGTTATGAATAAACGTCTTAATATTGGTAATTTTATAATTTGGTGTATGACTTGCGTAGGAGGCCAAGCCTCATCTGTTAAAAATCAGAAGTTGTTGTATGCAATAAGGCAGGTATGTTTTTGTTGGAAATCTTTGAATGCTGTATATGTCAAGGCAAATGGTTATTCTAGGCAAATGGCTTTTGACTAGGCAAATGATATTTGCCTTGGCAAATGGTTTTATGACAATTCTTTCTATTTTAAAACCATTTACCTAGGAAAATGGCATTTGCTGTAGTCCTCGTTAGGCAAATGACTATGCCATTTTATCCATTATGTGTACAGTGTGCATTGCTGCTTACAATTTTAATACCTTTTGTGACTAGGTAAGTAATATTAAGAAATAAAAGTGCTCGTTGGTCAGTTGGCTGTTATTTCGCTTAGTGGCAGAAAAATATCTCATTTCTCATCGCATTTTTGGGAGGTCACCCTACAAGTCTCTATACGAATCAGATCCAAAGTTAGGCTTAGGGATCCACGAATTTGCCATCATATCTTATTGATAAAATAATATTAACAGGAGAGGATTTGAATCCATAAATGCAGATGTTAATTATTGTGCTGCGTCGCCATATTGTCAAACAATGTTAATGATCCAACAAAAAGAGTAAATTCAGGAAGCAACTTTAAGTCAGGAAAGCGCAGAACAGGTTGTGGACTATCAGCAAATTGAAGTAGTTGCGGAAGAAAAAGATGAGATGTCATCCGATATTAACTTCGATAATCACATATGTTAATGGTGAAAGAAGAGTAATAACGCTGTGTTTGCGGCAATGGGGGTACTTGCAATTTTTGTGTCAGAGAAGAAAACATTAGATTTAATAGAAAAATTCTTACGAGGGGCAGGTAAAGGCTGCAGAAATAATGAGGAAGAGAAGCAAAACTATTTTTAGCGACATAGACATAGGTAAATATGTCACACTTGTTGTTCCAAAATTTGATAGAGGACCATTAGATAGAAAATTGGAAGGTATTATACTTGATAAATAAAATGGCGTCTATCATAGGTACAAAAACGGGTGTGTTAAAACTGGTTTACCAGGAGTGACCTAACGCCCATTTCAGCAATAAGCTTTAATTGTAATGAAATTCCTTAAGACCATTCCTATTTCAGTGAGAGAAGCCTGTACCGAGCAGTCGATGTTTTCTGGGCAAGGATTTTCAAATGTCAATGTCAGCCATTAAAACGTCAATGTAATACAAATCGATGTGCTTGTTTTAGGTCTAAAAATCTATGCAACACCAGGTGTCATTCTACCAATCCTTGTATAAACGTGACATTTATCTTGCTGAAGGATAAAATTTCTGTCCGGAAATCGATCCAGTACAGAAGGCAGCATGATATTCTGTAGTAGATCTATATACACCTCCGCATTGAACCATCCTTCGATAAAATAATATACACCAAGTCCTTGTGCACTCAGCCACCCCCAAACATTTACCGAAAAATCGCCCACTACTTTTGTCCTTTTGGGTATATTTTTCATCAAATCGTGTTACTTTTTTAGGCTTGTATACCTTAAGTATCCCATTGAAGCATGAATGAAATACTTTTTCATCGGTGAATAATATATTTTCCCAAAAAATCGGAGGTTCCGGGCAAAATAGTAAAGAATCCAATGCGTTGTTCTTTATTTAACATTTGTTAAAAACGGTTTAAAGGTTGCCAGGTGGCAGCAATTCGGATATTTGTCTTATTCTTCGCCGTGCCGTTCTAAGCAATGCTGGGAAATTGCTTTCCGTTTTTGTTGTAACTACAGATTTTAATGGTTGGTTTCTCAAACATTAAAATTATTAAACTATTACTTGTTTTTGGGGTTTTTCGGTCATTTTTTAAATAAAAAAATCAATGTTTAATTGACGTTTCGGTTTCTTATTTAGTTAAACCATCATCAGAATATCTAAAAATATTTTTCTATTATTGTATTTAATTAACATGATGAATTTTAAGAAAAGTACATGATTGTATATAATTTGTAAAGTAAACACTTACCAACTATATTGTAAAAATTACAAGCACTAGATAACATTCTACTAACATTCTTGTTCAGTGGTTGATATAATACTAAAAATTTTTATCTTTTTTAAAAACTATGAAGCAAACATTTGCATTACCTAGGTTAATTTATACAGAATTGTTTTATTGGGGTGCAAAAATCTGGGTTTTTCCTTTTATTTCTATTGCAACAATAAATTGTTGTAAATAGAGCTTAGACCCTCCGTGTCTGTTCTGAAATTACGGTATTTTGCGTTTTTTTTACTGAATCATTGCTTTCTTTAATGTTCCTTTTTTATTATTACTTAAATTCCAAAAATATTAACATTGTCAAAGTCAAAATTATGCGAGTTATCAAGTGCATGATTTGATAGGGGCTGTGTGGTTACTGTTAGGATATCTTATGCTTTTTTGATGTTCTTTAACTCTGTTTTTTAAGTATTGTCTTGTTTGGCCAATATATGTTTTTGTGCAATCACGGCAGTCGATTTTGTATATTAAATTTGTTTGATTAGGTTTTGATTAGTAGGTTTAAGTTTTGTAAATAGATTTTTAGAATTATTGTTAGGTTTTTCTTGGTAATTTGTATTTATAGGGTTTAAGAACATGTTTAATTTTTGTGTTATATTAGGGACGTATGGAAGGGAAATATATTTTTTATTTTCAGATGTATTTTCATTGTCTTTGTTAGAATTGTAAATTTTATTTATTCGTGCTTTAATGATCGGTTCAGTAAATTTAGTTGGATAGTTATTATTTTTTATTTTTTAGGATTTCCTTAGGATATACTCTCTCTTTGGACCAAAATTTTCTTTTAATAACAACATACAATCAAACTTTTTCGAAAACACAATTGCAAATATCGAATGTGGCATTGAATCCCCTAAATCAAAATGAAAAGGAATTAATTCGAAATAAAAATCACAAACATATTAACAAATTATAAAAATAAAATAAAAACTCTAGTAAAACATTAAAAAAATCATACTCAAATTTTTTTTTTAAAAGAAACCAAACAATTCTTAAGTAAAAATCAAAATTTATACATTCTTTCTGCGGACAAAAGTAACAAAACAGTTATAATGGATAGAGAAGACTATAGCTAAAAAGATGTTAGATTTGTTAAAATGACAGCCAAACTTATAAAAAAAGAATCATCAGACCTAACTAATAAAATACAAACCATAATTAATACAATAGTTAACAATTGGTTAAAAAAGAAATATATAGAAAACAATAAAAAATAAACTAATTCATAATGGCCACCCTCCATATATATATGGATTACCTAAATTACACAAAAATAATATACCCTTACGACCAATTGTTAGTACCGTTATTATAATAAAAATTTATTTGGTCCTAAAATTTATTAATAAAAATAAATCTTTCAAAACACAATAATTGTTCTAAGTATGGACCTGTCCTTTTTCTCCTAGCGGCGAGAAATCTAATTAACCTTATTCAGTTTTAAAATGTCTATTTTAAGTTACCTGTTTATGGTTAGAAAACTTGAATTCCTCTTACAAGTATTAATAAAAAAGGATATAATATTTATACAAACAGGCTACGATGTCTTCTAGGAAGATTTATTTGAATTGCACTATGAAAAACCATCAGCTGATCAACTTGGAACTTTAATACATCTGTTTGACGAACTTTGTTTACTTTCTTGTGTTTTGGAAATCGGCTTAGAATTTATTTAATTTGTCACTACCTCCAGGTAAATTTATTATATATGCTTTGAATTGATTTTTTATATACTTTACTTAATTTCACTTTCGTTAAAATATAAAACTTTGGAAGAAACGACTGTCAACTTTCTAGGTTATGTCTAGCCCTTAGCTATGAAACCGCTTTCTTTTGTTTAATTTTTCGATACCTGGAGGAGCGTGGTTACTTTAGCAACTGAATTTGGACTGATCCTTGTTTTCGGGGTTAATTTGTTTATATACCCCAAGAACAATTGCCACTATTTTATGCAATATGGCGACCTTTCCAGGCACCTAGATAGAATTTTAGCTTGTCAAATATGGCAATTTTAAATAATAAAATTTTAACTTTGTTACTAAGCCTTACTTTGCTGTTATTATCTGGGCAGCTATAATCTCATTGGATAATTAGAAAATTTAATGCTCTTTTTAATGGTGTATAATTATATATGTTTTATTTTGATCTTGTCACAATTATATGCATGTAAACAAATTGATGTCATCTTTTCTGACTTCTCAAATTTCAATATTTTTATAATTTTCAAATAAACCTCCTTTTAAATCTTATAACTAATACTAAATCTAAATAAATAATAATTTTACACATCTTTTATGACTAATTACAAGGTTTAGGTTTTTATATTAATTCCACAATATGCGTTTAATAAGCTCGATTTTTGTCTTTTTACGCGTCCCGCACTATACACGAAAATTAAAGTATTATTTTTACTTTTATCTTAAATATATTTATACCATAAGAAAGATGGTTTCTTTACCTATCTTTTGATATATAGTTTGTTAGGTTTTTAACTACGGTCATTTTAAAACTTCTTATAGCATCTTTGGATGTCACAAGCACTATTTCACCAATATTTAAAATTGTCTTTTTTATTATTAAAATCCAATCAATTTCCTTTTTATGCAGTCATAACTTAGTTTAAACTTAGATCTACCTTATTCTAATTAAATCTAATCCTAATATTAAGTAATTTTGAATGAGTCGGTCATAATTGGTTTTGCCTAGGTTTTTTTATGTATTATTGTTTATTTTTGGTTATTATTGTTACAACCCTCTGTATATTTATAACTATCTTGTTATAATATGATCATTAAATTATCATTACATATTTATTTTATACACTTTGCGTTCCACTGATCTTTTTACCTTTATTACAGTCAAGAACAGTTTTCTCCGATATTCTCCGAAGTGAATTTCTGTGATTTTTTATTTCTTGTGTAATTAAAATTTACAAAATGTCTCATTCTGTTTATCTTAGGTACCTTATGCCTTTTTCTTGATTTAAATCCAATTTTTATATTAATATGACCCATTTTATCATAGATATTTATGTACTTTTTATCTTTTTCCCTTTTTTTTATTTTTTATTAAAAAATTTTATTTAATATTCTTCCATAAGGTTATACCATCTCAATTTCCCCCTAATTGAATAAATTTTCTTTTTGAAAAAATTTTATTTTGAGAAAAAAAATTTATGAAATTATACTTTTATTTTATTTACTTTATGGGAAAATTTTAGCCATGTATGAATTCATATAGGTCATTTATGTGAAAAATACCTCGTTCTTTTTCTGTTATTATGTCACCAAGTAAATAACTATTAATGCCTTTTTCTGTTAGTATTTTATAAGGCCCAATAAAAGGTTGAATGAATCGAGCATATAGTCCTTTCGCTTGTCTGTCACTCGTAAATTTCTTATCAGGACCAAATCTCCTTTTTTAAATCTTGTACGTTTTCTTATGTTACGCTTTAAATATAGTCTAACACGTTTCTGGATATTTTTATTAATTTTGTCTATTATCTCTTGGTATCTTTTTTGTTTGTTTTCTTCCTTTAAAATTGTAGTATTTGTTATCTGTACTAATATAGCGTCAATCGGCATATGAGCTTCGTATTGGGGCACAGTGTGTTGATTAATTATCCTGGCATCTAAACATATTCTGATTTCATTATTTTTTTTAGGAACTACTACTACTGGATTAATATATGTAGTGTCTGCTCGTTCTATTATTCCACTGTCAATCATGTCATTAATTTCTGAATTTACTATTTGGCAATATCGATATGGTATAGGGTAAGTTTTGGCTTTAAATTTATTTATATCCTTAACTATAAATTCATGCTTATAAAGATTGGTTATTCTGTTTTCGTCGTTTACCAATTTGTCGTGTTTGTTTAAAATATCGTTTATGAAATTTATATATTTTTCTGGACATTGGCTGGCTTCAATTCGTTCGTTCGTTATTTCTGTACTTATATTATTTATACTATTCGCCCATTGATTCTCGCTAACATTCACATTTATACATTCATTCATTTCGCTTCGGCTTAGTGTCCATCCCGGATTCACTAATTTACAATTATTTATCCTTTTAGGATTTATTTTTTTACCAATTGGCCTCCCTGGGTCCATATAATCTTCATATTCGTGTACAATATTCAGCTGATTCAATGGTGCGTCTTTATATATACTCTTTTGATTCAAATCTTTGCCAATTTTTTCATAAAATCCACAGCGTGTCCGTTTAAATATAATTTACTTTCTTCGTAGTTTATCTTAGCATTGAATTTATATAATATGTCGTTGCCAATTATCATTTCGCATTGAAGACCCTGCATTATTAAACATTGTATATTAAAATCTTTGCCATTAATATTTAAATTAAGATTGCATATTTGATTTATTTCGTCAAGCTTCTTGTTATTTGCCCCTAATATTTTGATTTTTGGTATTTTGTTGATAATTATGTTTTCTTTGTTTGAAATAGAATCTAATTTTTCTTGATTTATAATTGACCCTTCCGAACCCGAGTCTATTAATATATTTATATTATTTTCATTCAACTTAGCGTTTATATATATTAATTCATAATCTGTATCATTTTCGTTTAAATTTTCGTCCAATTTTATAATTTCGCGCGGATGTTCGTATAAAATCTTTTTATCGTTTTTTATAAAGTTAGTTCGAGGGTTTTTACTGAAAATTTTGGTTTGTATACTCATTCTGGTCGTGTTGTTGTATGTTTTGTCGTATAATTTCCTTTCGTCGTTCGTCTTTTACTTGTTCATTATGGTACATTCTTGGCAGACTATTATCTCGTGTATATTTTCTTTCTCTTGGTGGTCTTCCCCTATCTCTACTTGTTCATTACTCCTACTTTTTCTTATTAAGTTAACATTGCGCGTTTGATTATTATTATCGTCGTTATTATATATTTGTCGTCGATTGTTTTCGAAGTAATTATTATTATTGTTTCCATTTCCCTCGTTTCTATAATTGGTTTTATTTTTATTCCTATTGGTATTATTATAATGAGTAGATTGATAATTTCTCGTAAAGTTCTGCCGATTTCCGTAGTTCTGATTTAATCTATTGTCGTCTCTATTATTATTATTATTGTTAAAATTTCGTTGATTATATTGTGCTCCAAAATTATTACTGTATCTCTGCCTTTGAAACTTTTCGTTAAAATTTTGCACATTATTACCATTATTTGCATTTTGAAAATTATTTCGGGTGTTCCCCCTCTGTACCCGTGTTAAAAATTGTAAAAATTGTGTCATAGTTTTTATATTTTGTAATGGTTTGAACGATCTCTTCCTTAAAATGTCTTGCAATTGATAATACTATCTCTTCTTCTCGTATCTTTGGTTCAAGGTAATTTGCAACCGTACTTATTTTCATGGCGTAGTGTACCATATCAGATCTCGTATTATATTGATATTTGCCGAAATATAGCAATTCCCTAAATTCTGATTGTCTTGTCTCACTCCAATAAAAATCTAGAAACATGTGCTCAAATTGATCAAAATTTTCGAAATTATTTTCGATGTTGGCATACCATATGCTGGCGCCATCTGCCAAATTAGTTCTAATTATCTCTTTTATATCCATAAAATTTCTGATTCCTCTAATTTTATTTCTAAGTGATAATACAAATGCCTTCGGGTGTATTACCCTTATGTTCCCGTTAAACTTGATTCCCATATCAGCGTTAAAATTATTTCGTATTATTTCTTGATTTGGTATACGGTTTTCTATTTCGTGTAGTTGTTGTGTCATCCTGTCATTTATTTGTCGCTCTAAATTGTTCGCAGTATTGGTAAGTTTTTCCTGTATGGCGTAATCGTAATTATGGATTACATCGTCCCATCTTCTATGTATTGTTTCCACCTTTTCGTTGTTGTCCTGTATATTATTCTCTAACACTTCAAATCTATTGTCGATTTTATTTTCCATGTCCGTTAACTGTCTACCCACAGTTTTCTTTTCTCTCTCCATGATACCTAACATTTCGCTCTTGTGCTTATCTAATTTTTCTGCCATCTGTTTATTAATTTCTGAAATTTTCTTGTCGAACACTATCTGTACTTCTTCGATTTTGTGATGGGTTTTTTCAATTTTTTTATTAGTATTGTCCAATTTTTTATTCAGTTCATTTATACTGGTATTTAAATTTTTATTGAGATCATTTATATTTTGTTTCAGATCCCTGGCGTTACTCCTCATGCTGTCATTGAGCTGTTTTAGCATTTGCATCATAGCCGTTGCTGTTGGATCTGGCATTTGTGTACTTGTGCCGGGAATTACATATTCCGACACAATATGGACAGTTTTCTCCGAAGTGAATTTCTGTGATTTTTTATTTCTTGTGTAATTAAAATTTACAAAATGTCTCATTCTGTTTATCTTAGGTACCTTATGCCTTTTTCTTGATTTAAATCCAATTTTTATATTAATATGACCCATTTTATCATAGATATTTATGTACTTTTTATGTTTTTCCTTTTTTTTTAAATTTTTTATTAAAAATTTTATTTAATATTCTTCCATAAGGTTATACCATCTCAATATATATATATATATATATATATATATATATATATATATATATATATATATATATATATATATATATATATATATATATATATATATATATATATATATATATATATATATATATATATATATATATATATATATATATATATATATATATATATATTTCTATATCTAGTAATGAACCATTATTCTTTACTAGCTCCACTTTTCAGAACCAAATGACACATTTCCTAATTGTAAATGTAGGGCTTAGATTACTTGTGACGAATCCTGACCACACTTAATATTTTAGGTTAGTTTGGGTGACAGCTCTAACATTCATTGTTGATAAGTTGTCATGATTGGTGAAAAATAAGCTAAGCCCTACATTCACATTTCCAAAGTCAACTTAACGTAAAAAAAGTTTTTGCATGCTCATTATTTGCAAATTGTTATTGAAATACATTTTGTTCTTTTCAGGTGAAACATTCCCAGAAGGCAAATACTAAGCCTCTTGATGCCTAGGTAATTCTAAAAAAGGATGGATCAGATTAGATGGTCCATATCGCTGTTCTACTTTTTGCTGCTGTTTATGCAAATATCAAGAAAGGTGCAATGTCTTGCACAGAGTTATCTGCCTGGTGGCCCATGCCTTCATTATCAACGGATGTTCTAATTGTTTCAATAACAAAAATGGACTTTGGTACAGTTCCATTATCTTCATCACAATGTGCAGTAGTTGTTCCAGAAACGGGTAAAGAAGGTCATTAACCTTCTAGCAAGAATTAAAAAGTTAGATCGAACTGCTGGCCTGATAAGAATTGTTCAACCTTTTGCAGCTAAGGCTTAATTAACAGCAGCATCAATATTCAACATTTTTGATAAAAAAAATCCTATCAGGAATTGATGGAAAGTATCTAAACAATGGAATTTGTTTCAAGCCAAGAAGAAGCAACAAAAATTGAAAACTTAACCAGAGCTTAACATGCCTCTAATAATTTGTATATTTAAAGGGCTGGCAGAATAACTACATCAAAATTTAAAGGAGTTTGTAAAACTAAGAAAGAGTCTCCTTCTTTGTGACTAATAAAAATGATTTGTTACCCCACAAAATCGATATTCCGAACAAAAGCTACAGAGTGGGGCTTCAAACATGAGTCAGTGGCAGTAAATAAATACCGAGAAATAATGGAAGAAGAGCATGTCAATATGGTCGTAAATGATGTTGGCATCATAGTAAATCCAAGTTGGCCTGAATTTGGAGCATCTCCAGACAAAATAGTTTTTTGTGAGTGTTGCTTAGGTGGTGTGTTAGAGATAAAGTATCCTTATTTGTTATATGCTAATGACATTAAATGCATAGAGGACTATGCGAAGCTAAAAAGTTCATGTGTCATATTAGATAATGACAAAATTATGTTAAAGCGAAGTCAAAGTTATTATGACCAGGTGCAAATGCAAATGTTTTAAACTAATTTGCTATATTGCGATTTTATAATTTGGTCCCCAAAAAATGGTTTTTAAAGAGAAGATTTTGGAACAAAATTCTAAAATTGCTGTAAAATTTCACCGAGAAGTGATAATGCCAAAACTTTTAGGCAGATATTTTACAAGAAGGGAGGAATCGGCTAGAATAACATTTTGGTGTAAATGTAAGGGTGTGGATGGACCTATGATAAGTGGCGAGAAAAAAAATGTTCTATAAATGGTTTCATTTTAAATGTGTAGGGCTTATAGAAGTACCAAATGAATGTTGGTTTTGTAGCACAGAATGTAAAACTGTAATAAACAATAAAAAAGTGAGAATTTTTAATTTTGCAATACTAAAGCATGTTTTTTAATCAGCCTAATAAAACCCATTTGAATTTATTGTCGTTTTTTTGTAATTCATTTATTTTTCAAATTGTACAAACACTATTAACAATTATATGTAGACAAAAACAGCACACAGATGGAAAAACAGAAAACACAGGTGGGTAATACAAACAATAAACTAATTAATACAGAAATACAATGAGTTTAATTATTTTCTAAACCATATATTGATGCAAAAGTAAAATTTAACTTTGTTTTTATATTATAAATATTCTATAAATTTTTAAAAATTAATAACAAATTTTTAACAGGTTATTTATCGAAAATGTGACAGATATTTACATAAAATAAATATTTATTACCTCGTAATTCTTAATTCAGTACTTGTATAATATTCTATTCTTTATATAATATACAATACTCTGATTCTTTCTTTAATCTCCTCTTGTGCAAAGCATTTAAAGCTGAAATGCTGTTTTCTAGTCTTGAGTTTGAATATGCTACAGGCGCCCAGATATTTATAATTCATCCTTAATAAAGTGGTACAAATAAAATTAATAATAAATCTAAATATAGATTGTGGCCAACATAATATAGTAGACATCTAGTTAAACATGCTAATGTCATAAAGCGTACTGTATTAAAATTAACCTGGTACAATAGAAGGAATAGTGTTGATTAAACCACTACAAACGTAACAATTTTATTTAATAAACAAATTTGTGTATTTCCTACTTTCAGCATGCTTATTAGCAATGGCCCTGTAAAAATCCTGAATTTATTTTTTATTACCCCAATAATTCTTTCTACGTGAATCCTAACATGAGCATGAGCATGAGCTGAAATCACTAATTTTGCCTGAATAGCCTATTAAAAAGCCCCTACTAGCCAAAACTACATCCCCTGGTTTAATAAGATTTAAAAAATTCCCCAACTCCACCATTTGCTTATCTGAGGCTCGACCTCCCCAACCCTTACTAATGTAACATAAAGTTCTTTGAGGGGTAATACCTATTAAGAATTTTATAGTGTGGTGATGCTTGTAATTTGACCAGCATTGCTGTTGAGTTAAATAGTTATTAGGCTTCTCAATGAAAACTTTAAAACAGTCAATAATGATTGTTGTTTTTTCATGAAATGCTTACTTAAAACAAGAAGAAATATTTGCTTTTGCATCATCACTCTCAGGCCAAATGATTAAGCTTTTGAACCGTCTATACAAGATTTCAATCATATTTTAAAAATATGTAGTGGCTGTGGTAGGAGATATTTTAAATCGAAAGGCCCAATATTTAAAATGAAAATGTAATCGTAATTTTACTAGAGTAAGTAATAATTGATTGAGAGGAGTAAGAGTTGTAGTGGATGTGGATCTGTTCTAACAAACTGGTAATTAAAGCCGGTGTAATATCTCCACATTGACTCATTATTTATATTTTCCAACAGGCCCAGAGAAAAATTTTCAACCTTTTTTTCTAGCTGAGTAAGGGCGGCCGTACACGAGCGACATTTTGCAGTCATACCGACCGCATTTCTGCGGTCGCGTCTATGCGAACTGCAGCTCATCGTAGGAATAACAGAGTATGCTATACACGGGAGTCCAGCTGCAATCAAAAAGGGCATCTGCAGTTTATTTGTGGTCGACACCTTCGAGTTGTCGTGTCGACGTTTGCGCCGGTACAGCCGTACACGGACCACATCCTGGCTTTTGTAGTCAACTGGAACCGTTTATTTCATTTGTTTTCTAGACGCGCGCCATGGAGGAAGCTTTTGATACCAACTCATTTATCTCCGAAATTCAAAAGTTTCCATGCATATGGGATTACAAAAGCGAGGCGTATAGTAATAGAGTGGAAAAAAATAATGCCTGGGCCAGCATTTATGAAAAGTTTACAACAAATTTTGCAAATAAATCTACCCAGGAAAAAATTATATCGGTAAGTTTTACTTTATATTTATTTTTGATAGCCACTTTGTACAATAATTTTATTTTATAAATAATAATTTAGGACCATAACAAGAAAAATGATAATTTTTACATGTTGTACATAATGGGGACTATATCATTTTCATTTAAATTTTACTTAACTGCCAATCTACTTTTTCCTTGTCACTTATAAAATATTGTAAAAATTGATCCCAAATAGAATTTAAAAATCTTCCACCAGGGCGTATTTAAACCAGGTTTTCTTCTGGGTCCTCTAGAGATTCTGGCAATAACAAGGTATCTTCAAATAGGTAACCATCCCTACAACGAACGTAGTTGTGCAGAGTACAACATGCTTTTACAATATCGATCGCGAATTCAGTAGACACATTCAATGGTCTATGAAATATCCTCCATTTATTTGCTAACACTCCTAATGAACACTCAATATATATTCGAGCACGGGAAAGGCGATAGTAAAAAATCCTTCTGGAAATGATAAGGTTGATTCCTCCATATGGGCGTAAAAGATTTTCGGAAAGACTAAAAGCCTCATCGCCAACAAACACATATGGCATTCCTTGTCTACGATTTTCCGGGAAAGTGGAATATTGAGTGTTTTTTGTTGAAGCATTGTGTATAAAGTACTTTCTTTAAAAAGGTTGAATCGCAGTGTCTACCATAAGAGCCTCTATCCACAAAAGTAAACATGTAGTTCGAGTCACAAATCGCTAAAAAAACAAAAGAAAAATATTTCTTATAACTGAAAAACGAAGACCCACTATCTGTTGGTTTGACAATTCTAATATGTTTCCCGTCGATAGCTCTTATACAGTTGGGAAAGTTAGCTCGTCTTTCAAAACCGTTTGCAATACTTAACCAGCTTTCTTCTGTAGGCTCTGGTATATAAATATTTTTCAGATTTAACCATAAATGTTAACGCACAACCCTAAAGATCCTTCCAATTGTAGTAGATCCACAACTATATGTATACTCTAAATCTATAAATGTACACCCTGTTGCCAGATACCTAAAACAAAATAGACACATTTATGAAACCATTTTAATATAGGGGATTAATTAAGGTGAGTTTTGGGTTGCCACATTTTCTTTGCCACTCGATTAAAACAGGGTGTCCCAGCCGAGACGTACTCATTGTAAATGACTATAACTTTTAAACCATGAAGGTGCTAGCCATCTACGGTATGTCATTCCACTTCTTTTGGTCCACAGTTTTTTGCAGTTGCATTTTTTTTTTTTGCGTTTATACAGAGTGAGTCAGTGTTGTTCAACATAAAAATTCTCAGCTATTCTTAATGGAACACCCAACTAGAAAAACTTTGGAGAAACAGAAGTGGAATGAAACAAACCTTAGATGGCTAGCACGTCTGGCTTAAAAGTTACAGGCATTTAAAATGGATCACCCTTTATAACTGGGACACATTTTATTACAAAAAAAATGTTAAATTAAAATTCTTGCAAAAACATTGATAGCCTCTTTTTGTTGCAGGAAAAACATTTCAAATACAGTGGAAAACATTGAGAAATGGTTTTAATAAAGAGGTAAAAAAGAACAACTCAACAAAAAGTGGCTCTGCTGCATCCAGTCAGAGACAGTATGTGTTTTTTCATCAATTATCGTTTTTACTTCCACTGGTAGAAGTCCGAGCTCAGACAACAAACAGCTTAGCTGATACGTCTTCTCAACAAAATAAACACGAGGATAAGAAACCAACGCGACTGTAACTTCTTAAAAAAAAAAAATCCTTTCAGCAAAGTTCAGAAGACAAACTTATTTCAACTTTAACCGACCGTGTAATCAAACAAAAGAAGATGAATATGATAAAGATAAGTTTTTTCTTCTGTCGCTTCACAAAGATTTTAAAAGTATCTCGGAAGATTTAAAATTAGATGCAAAGTCTGAAATGATTGGCGTGTTACTGAAATTTAAGGCAATGTCTTTGAGACCCTCCACACAGCCCAATATAAATGAACATACTTTGGGAAATCGTCATAACCAGCTTGCAAGTCAGCAGTTCAGTTACAATACAAACAATTGGCACAATCAGACCACCAGCCATAACATGAATACATCCATTCCCTCCACATCTAGAAACTTCCAGACCTACAATTATATAGAACAAGTTTCGCATAATACCGTTGCAACATGTGGAATCTTGCGGGGATATATATATATATATATATATATAAATATATATATATATATATATATATATATATATATATATATATATATATATATATATATATATATATATATATATATATATATATATATATATATATATATATATATTATATGATATGAGCGCAAAATGTTCATTTAATATACATTTATAACATTTTCGTTTTTTTTTTTTGTATTAAAAACTAGTTACTTTCTTTTTATTAAAAATCTTGTCAATATAATCGTATTTGATTTGTGATAATTAAAGTAAAATAATAAAAATTAGAGCAATGGAACATAAAATAATTAAGTTCAACAATAATTTTGATTTAAATAATATTTTATTGACAAAGTAAAAATCTTTTTTTTTATATAAATTATGTTACTACACAATATACTTATTCTAAATTTAAATCTTACAATTTTACGTATTTTCAATTTTTTCATTCATTTTTTGTACCAGTATCAATACCTTCTGAATCATCATAATCTGTAGCCATGTTTTCTTCTATATATTATTGCTATGCCAACAAAATTTCTTTGACTGTCATTGGTATAGGGTCGCCAATTATCTTATCCAACGATCTGTAAAACTTTTTCAATATGGCGACTGGTCGGCATACAATTTGGGGTTACTTTTATGTTCATATTTAGTTTTCACTTCAATTATGATCCTTTATGATTAATCAGTGAGTGTTTTTTATCCTAAAACAAAATATGAACTTATTGCCCATACATTTGTGTTTAGAAGATAAACAGCAAAATTCCGCTGACCTGTTTTGTGGTCGATTATGGAAGTCGTGCTAATCGGGACAAAATGAGTTTTTTTTGAATCCCTACTGTGCAAACGTCTGTTTATTATCCAGAAATCTATGCATTATCAAGTAAACGTAACGAAAAGTGGATTGGAGCAATTAAGAGGAAAGATCTTGATTGCTCCAATCCACTTTTCGTTACGTTTGATGATCTAGAGTCAATTTTGAAATATCAGAGGGTGTGTAGTAAACATTTCATAGCAGGTATGCATAGGTTTATCATCTAAAATCTAAATTCTTGTTCACTTTTTTACTTAGGAAAACCAAGTGCCCTGAAAGATGAAAATCATTCAGATTGGGTACCATCCCAACATATGGGTCATACTTAAGCTCATTCAAAACAGAAGTCTGATTTTGATAGAAAAAACAGAGCAGAAAGAAGCAAAACTAGTTTTAACTTAAGACTTGAGGTAAGTATTGCTATATTTTATTAAACATAATTTAACTGAATATATATCAAATCATGCACAATGTTATGTTAAAATCGTAATTGTAAATTAAGGGCCCTATAGCTTACTCCTTGACTTCTTAACTCATAATCCTTCTAATATGTTCTATTTTTAAAAAAGATCAATAAATTAGAAATTTTGACCTTATTTATTCAATAAATACATCAGTAGCATATACAGTTTTTTTTTGTCATGAAGGGTTCAAAGATGAATCTAGGATTTTCAGATTTTTTTTTTAAAGTGACACATGAAACCAATACCACATTTTTTATATTTGATATTGGGGCTAAGTGTAATGGAGGCGGGAAATCTCCACTACTTTGAGACTCATCTCCTTGATTCTCAGGGGCTCTGATCTTCTTGCGGATCAGGCTAGGGCCAGTCAGCCGCCCGCTTCGTGCCCGCGCTCTTAATTTTTGCGTTCTAACAAATTTGGTTTAAAAGGGGAATCTCTTCCTACCTTACCGCGGAAAAGTTTGCGTCGGTATAGATCGCGTTCAATTCGTCGCTCTTCTAGGCTTTTATAGGGGTTTTTCGCTACAGTCTCCGGTAACACGAAGTCCGTGACGTAGGTGGGAGTACCAGGGTCGAAGAGTTCATCTCCATAGTCTCTATCCACAATCCACTTTTAACCATCTCTTGCTCTTACATAATTATGCAAAACACAACTTTTATTATACTTATTACCAAATCAAGTTTGACATCCATAGCTCTGTGAAATATCCTCCATTTATTTGTGAAGATGCCAAAAGAACATTCCACATACCTACGAGCTCTACATAAACGGTAGTTAAATATCCGATGTTGTAACTTAGAAAATTTCCCGTATAAGATCTCATTACAAAATCTGACAGGGAAAACGCTTCATCCCCAACAAATGTATAGGGCATCATAGTTGCAGTTGTCCTCGGAAGAAGTTGTGACCTTGGTAGGTTTGCTTGGCCATTTTCTAACATGCTGTACAATTTAGAGTTTTTAAAAATTGTACTATCGGATTCTCTTCCACATAAACCCACTTCAATATATTTAAACATATAGTTGGCATCAGCAACTACGAAGAAAACAACAAAATGAAATTTTTTGTAGTTAAAGTATCGCGAGCCACTAAAATCTGGTTGGACGATCCTTACATGTTTTTCATCTAAGGCACCCAAACAATTGGGGAAGTTCGCACGCTCAAAAAACATTTCAGCCTTCTCCTGCCATCCTTCGGCAGTGAAATGTGGTACACACTCCTGATGAAGAATAGTCCAAATAGCAGAACTGACTCTTCTAATAATTTTCGTCACAGTTGAATGTCCTAGTTTGTACTGATAATGCAATTCAATCATACTGCAGCCACTTCCCAAGTACTTGAAAAATATTTTTTTTATTCGAGAATTTCATCTCTGAAAGGACAATGAAATTTCGTTTGTCTTATTAAAATTGATTATGATTAGCGATTTAGTACATTATATTCTAAGAACGGCATTTCTTTTACAGGTACTAAACTTATGAAAAAATGGAAGGGGATGCGTGATACTTTTAATAGAAGTTTGAAAAAGAAAACCGTATCGGGACAAGGGGCTACTAATAGAACATATATTTATGCAAGACAAATGAAATTTTTGATGCATTGTGAAACCCCATCTGCAACATCAACAAGTGTTGATGAAGATACAGACGCCCAAATTAATAAAGATACAGATGATCAAGTGGAAGAAAGACACGTAGCAGCATCAGCAGAGCCGCATGCGAGGCCATCCAGTCGTCAGAGTTCACCACTTTCTGTTACGCCTGAAGCAGCAGCTGCAAAAAACATTCCGCGCAAGAGAATGCACACTTCGAGTGAATTTTCTAGGATTCCAGCGGCAAAACGACGCGTATTGGTAGAAGAAAATTTAATAAAATTTATGAATTCTACTCCTGCAGCAGCACCAGCGCAACCGGTAGATGACGACAGAAGTTGTTTTGACTCGTTATTACCAATAGTAAAAACCTTTCCGATTGACAGCAAAGTGGAATTTAGGTGCTTTGTTATGAATAAACTACAAGAGCTGAGAACATCAGTTTCTAGAGCTGAAAATATACCATCCACTACCGTATTAATGCCTACCCATCATCAAACCCCTTCAGTGCCTCTGCTAAAAACACATTTGCATACTCCTGCTAATCTTAACCAACCATCTTTAATCCATTCACCACACATGCCAGTGTCTATGAAGAAAAAATCCACACATGCTCCTTTAATTTAACCTACATATATTCCTAATCTCAATCAGCAACTATCCGTATCAAGTGTAAGTCAGCCACAGCACACCATGCATAACCCTTCACAGATATTACAGCAACAATATTCTTATACCAACCAATCCCCACTAGAGCAGGAAAGTCAAATAGATCGATCATATTCGTGGGTGTCGTCACCACCAAACAGCCTCTCCCAACATTCGTCATATAGCTCCTAATGACCAGAATATGACAGAATAAAGGTAACATTTAAAATGAACACCCTGTATGTTTAGTCATTTTTTCTTTGTTTATTATTTTATTTCATAATGTTAGGTATTAGTTCACTTTTACTGATACATATTGATTATAATGCAATTTAAATGATTTGTATGAGTTGAGATAAAATAAAATGTTGACAAACTAACAAAAATTATTTACCTTAATGTTACAGCAACATCTCTACTGGGTTAGTCGCATAACTGTATTTTCACATTTTATTTTATCTTCCAATTCATTAGATAGTTCGTTGAATGACCGAATACTTATTCTAAAATAGTTAAAGAATTTTAATGGATCTTCTTGTAGATCACTAAATAACGTCACAAAAGCTCCTTTCAGAAGTCTAGCACTGACGAGAGCATGTACCCAATATTTTTTTTGAGTTTTTATACAAATAATGGTACGTTAAGTACGCTACTGCAACACGTCTTGATACATCCAATAAACTTGCTCGTGTGCACAGTAGAACGGCGTTCTCGCGGCGGTCTTACCGCGAGAACGCCGCGATCACGTCGCAAACCAAATCGCCCGTGTGCATCGAGCCTAAGTGGGCGGACACAACGGAGCGCCGACCATCGCTCCGACCATAGCATCGCACCATAGCTCCGCTCACCATAAAAAATAAATACACAGTATTAGATCTGTGTGGTCACATCGGAGCGCCGACCATCGCTCCGCGCATAGGACGGAGCTAAGGCCTGGTACATCGTGCCAGGGTAAAAATCGAGCTTAGTATTTTTTAGACCCTCGACCAGGGTACGTCGCATTGAATCGCCGCCGCCGCTCGCATGGATAAAGAAAAGTTAATCGGGCTTGTGTTTGTTCGAGAGCCTATTTGGAACAAAAGATACAAAAATCATCATAACTGCATAATTCTAAATAAATTGTGGAAGGAAATAGCAAATGAGTGTGATGTGTCAGGTAAGTTAAACAATTTTATTTAAATATAACAATTTATTATTTAGTTCTGTTGCATAAAATAAGTTTTAAAATTTTCTCGTACAAATTTTGCCTCGTCGTTTAACCTTCCACCAGCTTGTCGTTGTTCGTTATTTTGACCGTGTTTTCCAAACGTAAAATCTTGTAGGTTGTGTTTCATGCCTTCCATATCAATTATTATATTATGTAAAATACAAATGGCTTTGACAATTTTGTCTGCTAGTGTGACATCTGTCTGAATGGGTTTATCTAAAATTTGCCATTTCGCACGTAGAATACCAAAGGCACATTCTACGGTGCGTCTTGCACGAGATAAACGTTTATTAAAATTTTCTGTTTCTGTGTTTAAATTGTTTTTACTATAGGGTTTAAGTAAATTTTTCATTAATGGGTAAGCTTCGTCACCAATCATAACATATGGCATAACTAAATTTGAGCCTGGAAGTGGACTACTGTCTGGTAAATCAAGAGTGCCTTGCGAGAGCTTTTGTATAATGGGGAAGCTTTAAATGTACCACCGTCACTTTGCTTACCATATCCTCCGACATCAATATTTACAAACCTGTAGTTTGCGTCTACTAAAGCTTGAAGTACGATGGAAAAATATCCCTTGTAGTTGAAAAACATTGAACCAGAGTTACTGGGACATCGCAAACGGATATGTTTTCCATCAAGTGCTCCCACGCAGTTGGGGAAATTCCAAATTTTATAGAAATCGTCAGCAATTCTTTTGAAATCATCCTGCGTGGGAACTGGCATATGTGTTTTAAAAAAGACGTCCCATAAAAATGCCGTAACTTCCATAACAATATTTCTGATTGTGCTTTTTCCCATTCGAAATGAAAACGCTAAGCTTCTGAATGAAATGCCGGTGGAAAGAAACCTAAAAATAAAGCAGTAAAAATAAATAATATACCTACAGTAAAATTGTTGAGGCTTTCGCGGCCAGTGTTTAAACTAAAAGTGTTTTTAGTCGGGATTAAACGCCGTCTTTGAGTGGAATTTCTTCATTTCCAGAAGGAAGGAATTCCACTTAACGACGGCCTTTAAGCCCGACTAGAAACACTTTTAGTTTACACCTACAGTGTCAGCAAAAAGTCTTCATTAAAATATTAATAACTCTTTTAGTTTATTATTAATCTGTTAGATAATTTGCATTTTTAAATACCCGTAAAAACTATTTTTTTTTAGTGGCCACTGCAAAAGCGACATGGAAGAGACTGAGACAAACTTTTATAAAAAAACTGTCAGAAGAACCATTGAAAAGGTCTGGTGCAGGGGCAGATGATGATGAAAAAGACAAATGGGCATTTTTTGATTCTCTTTTATTTTTAAAAGACACTTGTACCCCTCGGGCAACGGAAGGAAATTTTTCTATTGCAGATAATGCCAACAATACCTTGTCGGGCGACGCCGACGGCAGTAATTTGAGCGACGCCTCCGCGGACCTTGACGCCGACGTTGGTGATGACAGCTCATCGCAACTTTCAGTTTCCGAGCCCGCTTCCGATTCCAGACCAGCATCGACGATGAGTACATCAACACCGATATTTAAAAAGGCTAAAGTTCAAAGAATCTCGAGCAAAAGAGATGTACTGGGTGAATCACTTATTCGAGT
Organism: Listronotus oregonensis; assembly: GCA_019359885.1. Taxonomy (NCBI): domain Eukaryota; kingdom Metazoa; phylum Arthropoda; class Insecta; order Coleoptera; family Curculionidae; genus Listronotus; species Listronotus oregonensis. Next base: position 23,970 of record JAHBCN010011544.1, read on the forward strand.
AGAAGAGGAAAAAATGGAATATCTAAAGAGAAAAGAAGAATATCGACAGAAAAGACAGGAAATGGCTGAAGAAAATACAAGTAGAAAAGAAATAGATGAAGACGAGTCATTTTTTAATAGCATTTTGCCACATGTAAAAACATTTGATGCAAGTTCCAAAATCCAATTTCGAATAAGTGTGCTTCAACTTGTACAGAAATACCTACCACAAACACAAAAAAACAATGCACAATCATGTACGGATCCACATTTCACAGGTTTACCATTTCAACAAAATATACTTCCAACATCAAGTAATTCATCAACTCATTCCGCTTATTTTTCACAAAATAAATACTACAACTCTGACAACCCAGTAATATTCCCAGCACAGTACACTAATCCTAGTCCTAATAATGATTTTGAAAATTAAAACGTTAATTTTCATATATTCGTATTAGAAAAAACGTTTAAAGTTTTATTTCATATTAAAAAATATGTTTAACGTTCAGTTTTATATGTATTTAATAAAATGTTTTCGTTAAGTTTCATATACATGTATTTAAAAAAATGTTTAAAGTTAAGTTGCCTATATTTGTGCAAAAAAAATGTTTAAAGTTAAGCTGCATATTCTAGGTATTTAAATAAAGACTTTTCAAACTTACCTTAAAGTTACCATGAGTCTTTCTTCAGATCCAATTGGTTGACGATGGCAATTCTGGTAATTTTTCTTTAGTTTATCTCCAAATTCGTTTAAAATATAATCAAAAGTTTCTATTTTCATTCTCATGTAGTCAAAAAAACGGACAGGATCTTTTCGTAAATCTTTATATAGATGATGAAATTCTCCATCGACATGCGTTTTTTGTTTAGGGGATGTATTTTCGTATTTTGATCCCTTTTTATATAGGTACAACTTTTTAGCGCTAGAACTCAGAATAATACCTTCTTCATCTGATGAAGAGGATGTCGAGAAATCCATGTTTATGAGACGGTCGTTCACGCCAAACTTGTGCAAAAATGCGATGCTCCGAGCCTCGATGTGACCACTGATGCGCGTGGGTCGGAGCGAGGGTCGAGGGTGCTTTGCTATGGTCGAGGATCGATGGTCCCCGTTGTGTCCGTACCCTAACAACGTGTCGTGGGCACGAAAGAACCTAAGGACGCGAAAGGCGGATACGTACGCCAATTTGGATAATTCTAGGGAAGAAAGGAGGGCGGCTGCGACCGCCGCCTCCGCTGGGAATCAGGGACAAAGGGAGTTGCGGGTAGAGCAAACGATCGTCTTACCGCCGAGCTTGCCTGGAACGAGAAGATACTACTACGACGGCTACATGGACAGCATGGCGATCTGTAGAAAGCTGAAACGGCCTCCGACGTACCTCTTGACTTTCACGGCCAACCGACAGTGGAAGGAAGTAACAGAAGAGCTACACCGAAAAAAAAACCCACGGACGACATCTAACACTTCCCCGATATACTCTGTCGAGTATTCAATCAAAACCTCGACACACTAATGCACGACGTACTGACCAGACAAATACTTGAAAAAGTAGACGCGTATGTCGTAAGGATAGAGTTTCAGAAGAGGGGAGCACCACACGCCTACATCTTGCTCTACATGGTAGGACAAGATATACCGGCTAGGGCCGAGGACTTAGATAAAGTCATATGGGCACGATGGCCAGAACGTTCGGACGGGGCAGGCTACGAAAGAATAGCGGAAATGGTAGCGAAATTTATGGTCCACAACGAGTGCAACCTGCTAATCGGCAAAGTAGAACTAGACCCGGAAGAAGAAGGACCGTTAGCCAACGACGATCCAATGAAAAGGGAACAACCGGGCTGAGGCCGATAACCCAGCAACAGCAAGAACAACGGCGAAGAAAAAGAGGCCGAGCTGCTGGACCAAGGATAACAAGTGCCGTTGGAAAACCCAAAGACGTGGGCCGAAAGAACGACCCTGCGGCATCGGGAAGAAGGTGCATTACAGAAGACCCGCGGAGTCGAAATGTACCACGATAGACAGCAACGGACTGTGGACAACGTGTGGATAATCCCGTATAACCCGACGTTGCTTTAAAAGATACAACCCGTAAGCCTGGAACTATGGGGCAATCCTATTCAGGTATGTCGGTACAAAAAACGCATACGGAACAAAGGATTGGACACGGTCAACGCAAAGCATGGAGCTAGAAGTGGACCAAGCAGTATATAGTGGATGCGGGAGAAAGATCGAGTATAACAACGGTCGTGGGACGAAAGAAATAAAGGACGCTAAAGGCGGATACGTACACCAATTTGGAAAGGTTTATGGGAGAAAAAAGGGGGCTGCGACGCCGCCCCGCTGGGAATCAGGGACAAAGGGAGTTCCGGGTAGTGAAACGGTCGTCTTACCGCCGAGCATGCCTGGAACGAGAAAATACTACTACAAACGGCTACATGGACAGAATGGCGGGTCTGTAAAAAGCTGAAAGGCCTCCGACGTTCCCTGACTTTCACGGCCAACCGACAGTGGAAGGAAGTAACCCGGGGAAAAGCTACACCAAAAAAAAGACCACGGACGACATCCAACACGACATCCGATATACTCTGTCGAGTATTAATCAAAACCTCGGCACACTAATGCACGACGTACTGACCAGACAAATTTGAAAAGTAGACGTGTACGTCAAGGATAGAGTTTCAGAAGAGGGGAGACCACACGCCCACATCTTGCCTACGGGGAGGACAAGATATACCGGCTACGGCCGAGGATTGGATAAAGCCATATGGGCACGATGGCCAGAACGTTCGGACGGGGCAGACAAACCTTTTAAAAGTAGAGTAGTCGAAGGATAGAGTTTCAGAAAAAGGGGGGGCACCCCCGCCCACATCTTGCTCTACAGGAAAAAGATATACCGGCTACGGCCGAGGATTCCCGGGTAAAGCCATATGGGCACGATGGCCAGAACGTTGGACGGGGCAGGCTACGAAACAATAGGGGAAAAGGGGGAAAAATTTTTGGTCCACAACGATTTTAAACCCGCCAATGGGTAAAGTAGAACTAGACCCGGAAGAAGAAGGCCGGGAAAACCAACGACGATCAAATAAAAAAGGGGAAAAACCGGGCTGAGGCCGATAACCCAGCACCCGCAAGAACGACGGCGAAAAAAGGGGAAAGGGGCTCAGGTATTTTGGGAAAAACGCATAGTGAACAAAAATTTTGGGCACGGGAAACGTAAAAGCAAAAATTTATGAAAGAAAGGAGGGCGGCGAAGCAGAAGAGGGGCCCGAAAAAGGGGGCCCTTAGCCAACCCCCGCACAGTGATTCAACCTTTTGGCAAAAAAAAAAAAAGGCAAATATTTAAACACCTATTAAATAAATTAAAAAACCCCCATCCTATATATAAAAAAATCCAAAAATTTTTTTTTTTTTCAGCCGTTTATCAGAAAAGTTTGAAAAGTCCCATTGATTAAACCCCCAAAATTTTTTTAGTCAGGTTTTTCCTAGTGTTATCTGTAAAGCGCGGATTATATGCAAATTTAAAAAACATGCATATTTTTTATATTTTGTCCCCTTTTTTAAAAAAATGCATATTTTTTTTACATTTTTTTTTACCTGCATATTATGGTCATCTTTTTCCAAAAATTTTTTTTAAACCAAAATTTATATCTAAATTTTTATCATCATTGGGGGTGACCCAATACCTAATCTTTAAAAATTTTGGAATTTTAATTAAATGAGGTTTTTATTATTTTAGATAGGGGTTTGGTTTTTTCCCAAATTTTTTAAAACTTTAAAATAACCCAAGGTTCCAACAGTTTGGAAATTTTTTTAAAAATTGGGAGGCATAACTAGACTCAGGTTAGTATTTTTAGTTTGTCAAAAAACCTTTTGGGTGTCAGCAGAGTGAGTTTTAATTGGCGAATAAAAAAAGGGGAAAAAAAGGAAAAACCGCGAAGGGTTAAGGGTATTTCCGAGTTAGAATTTAGTGGAGAAAAAAATTTTTTTAAAGCCTGTTAAAAATAATTGTTTGTGAGAAAAAGTTTCAATGGATCAGCATTTTTAAAAAAAACGCTGCATATCGCGAAGGTTACAAAATGAAATGTGCGCCGTTCAGCAGAGTGTTAAAAACCATTTCAAAATGGGGTGCAAAATTTAGTCGGAAAAAGGGAATTTTTTAAAAGTTGTGTCAAAACTATGATGGCAGCTAACATACCACTAAGAAACTTCAGCATCCCCAATTTAGAAGTTTTCTACAAAGGCATTGCAACAAACCATTCCCGATGAGTCGACACTCAGAAAGAAAAATGTTCATTTCTACGAGACAGTCCTTCAGGAAATAAAATCTTTAATTGGGAGAAAAACTTTTACATTTTTGGGTGAAAGTACAGATGCTTTTCAGATATATCCATCTGATGATTGGGGCACTTGAAGAAAAAATTTTCAAAGAACCTAAAGTTGAAGCAGTTGGAGAAAAACCCAAAAAGGACGGTATCCAGATTCTGCAGTCTCTAAGTTCTTTCTTCCAAACCCAGTGCCAGAAAAATTTTTGCTTCATCTGATGCTGAAGAGGACAGAACCTAAAAATTTTTACCCCAATATGGTGATGAATGTCTTCTGCACGGGGAAAACCGAAGCAAAACCATCAGAACAGCATTTGCAGTAAATGTAATTTCGTGTTAAAAAAATCTTTATCAAAACCCCCCAAGATAAAAGAAGGAGCGACGCCTGGGGTTAGTTTACCACCAGAACCTGAATTTCCAGATGGGGAACGTGGTTAATGACTATACACGTAAACTTTTACCCAAAAAAATTTTTC